>JAREIK010010065.1:0-222534 GCA_029783825.1 Sapria himalayana | reverse complement strand
TTCTTCTTCTCATTCATCTTCATCTTCTCATTCTTCTTCTTTTTCTTCTTCTTCTTCTTCTCTTTCTTCTTCTCATTCTTTTTCTTCTTCTTCTGCTTCTTCTTCCCATTCTTCTTCTTCTTCTTCTCATTCTTCTTCTTCTTCTTCTGCTTCTTCTTCCCATTCTTCTTCTTCTTCTTCTCATTCTTCTTCTCATTCTTCTTCTTCTTTTAATTCTTCTCATTCTTCTTCTTCCTCTTTTCATTCTTCTTCTTTTTCTTCTTCTCATTCTTCTTCTTCTTCTTCCCATTCTTCGTATTCTTTTCATGATTCTTCTTCTTATCATTCTTCTTCTTCTCATTCTTCTTCTCATTTTTTTCTTCTTCTTCTTCTTCTTCTCATTCTTCTTCTTCTTCTTCTTCTTCTCATTCTTCTTCTTCTCATTCTTCTTCTTCTTCTTCTCATTATTTTTCTTCCTCTCATTCTTCTTCTTCTTTCATTCTTCTTTTTCTTCTAATTCTTATTTTTATTATTATTCTTTTTCTTCTCATTCTTCTTCTTCTTCTCATTCTTTTTATTCTTCTTATTCTTCTTCTCATTCTTCTTCTTCTTCTTCTTCTCATTCTTCTTCTTCTTCTTATTCTTCTTCTTTTTCTTATCATTCTTCTTCTTCTTCTTATTCTTCTCATTCTTCTTCATCTTCATCTTCTTATTCTCATTCTTATTCATCTTCTTTTCTTCTCATTATTATTATTATTATTCTTCTTCTTCTTCGTCTCATCCTTCTTTTTATTATTATTATTATTCTTCTTCTTCTTCTTCTTCTTCTCATTCTTCTTCTTATTCTTTTCATTTTTCTTCTTCTTCTTCTTCTTCTAATTTTTCTTTTTCTTCTAAATCTTTTTTCTTCATTTTCTTCGTCTTCTCATTCTTTTTCTTCTTCTTTTTCTTCTTCATCTTCTTTTTCTTCTTCTTATTCTTATCTAACAACTTCTTCTTGTTCTTCTTCGTTATTTTTTATTTTTATTATTGTTCTTCTTCATCTTCTTTTTCACATTCTTCTTCTTGTTCTTCTTTTCCATTATTTATCATCATCATCATAATCATCATCATCTTCTTCTTCTTCTTCTTCTTCTTACTTTTAATCATCATCTTCCTCACCTTCTTCTTATTCATCTTTTTCTTTGTATTCTTACTATTTCTTTTTATTCTTCTTTTCCTCCTACTAATTTTTCTTCTTATTATCTTTATTCATATTCTTACTTTTATCTTTTTTCATCATCTTCTTCTTATATTTCTTCATCTTCTTCTTATATTTCTTTTTCTTCTTATCCTTCTTATTCTTCTTATTCTTATTCTTATTCTTATTCAGTTTCTTTTCCTCCTTTTTGTTCTTCTTCTCTTCTTGCTTCTTCTTTTTCTACTTATTTTCTTCTTCTTATTATTCTTCATATTTTTTATACTTCTTTTTCTTCATCTTCTTCTTCATCTTCATCTTCATCTACTTCTCTAACTTCTTCTTCATTGTATTCTTTTATTTTTTTTATTCTTCCTCTTCTTCTTCAACTTCTTCTTTAACTTCTTCTTCATTATATTCTTTTACTTTCTATTCTTCTGCATCTTCTTCTCTTCTTCATCTTATTCATCATCATTATCATCATCATCTTCTTCTTTATGTTTTTTTTCTTATTTTTATTTTCCTTCTTTTCATCTTTTAAATCTTATTTTTCTTTTCTTCTTCTTCTTTATCTATTTCTTCATCTTATTTTTCCCTATAGATTTCATCATCATCTTCTTCTATATTTTTTCTTCTTTGTCTTCTTATCTTTTTTCATCATCTTCTTCTTACTCTTCATCTTCTTCTTCATCTTGTTCTTTTTTTTTCGTTTTCTTCATTATCTTTTTCATTGTCTCCTTCTTTTAGGTCTTAATTTTCTACTTATTATTATTATTCTTCTTATTCTTCTTCTTTGTCTTCTATTTTTTCTTTTTCATATTTTTTTCTTCTTAATCCTCTTCTTATTAATCATCATCATCACCATGTTCTTCTTCTTCATCATTATCATTATCTTTTTCTTCATCATTATTATCACTATCTTTTTCTTCATCATCATTTTATCTTCTTCTTCTTTCCCTTCTTCTTCTTCTTCTCCTCCTCCTCCTCTCCCTTCCTCTTATTTTTCTATTTTTTTGTTCTTTTTCTTGTTCTTCTTTTCTTCCTCCTCTTCAATCTTTTTCTTCTTCTTCATATTCTTCTTCTCTTGCTCCATCTTTTTGTTTTTCTTCTCATCATGCTACTTCTTCTTTTTCTTCATTTTTTCTTCTTCTTTTTTTCTTTTTTTTCTTTTTTTTCTTTATCTTTTTCTTTTTCTTTTTCATCTTCTTCTTTGTATTCTTCTTCTTTTTTTATACATCTTATTCATCATCTTCTTCTTCTTCATATTTTTCTTCTTTATTTTCTTCATCTTTCTTTTTTTCTTATTCTTCTTATTCATCATCTTTTTCCTATTTTTCTTCTTCTTCTTCTTCTCTAACAACTTATTCTTATTCTTCTTCTTTATTTATTATTATTATTATTATTATTCTTCTTCTTCTTATCCTCCACCTACTTCTTTTTTTTCTTCTTATTCATCTTTATCTTTTTTATTCTTTATATTTTTTCTGGTTTATCTTTTTCTTATTCTTCTTCTTCCACTTGTTTAACAATAACCTATTACATTTCTTCTACTTCTTTTTGGTCTTTTTCATCATCTTCTTTTTATATTTTATCTTTTTCTTTATTTTTATTTTCTTCTTCTCATTTTTTTTTCATTTGTTTTCGCCTTCTTCTTCAACTTCATCATCATTATCTTCTTTTTTATCTTCTTCTTCTTCTTTTTTCTTCTTCTTCTTCTTTTTCTTCTTCTTTTTTGTCTTCTTCTTCTTATTATTCTTCTTCTTCTTCTTTGTCTTCTTCTTCTTCTTATTCTTTATTCTTTTTTTTTCTTTTCCTTCTTGATGGTTTTCTTTTATTTTTCTTCTTCATTTTTTTGTCTTATTCTTCATCTTTTTCTTTTTCTTGATCATTTTTTTCTTATTCTTCTTCTTCCCTCCTGCCGTCATCATCATCATCATCATCATCATCATTATCATCTTCTTCTACTTCCTATTTTTCATCATTTTCTTCTTATTCTTATTATTATTCTTCTTTCATTATTTTTTATCATCTTCTTCTTATTATCTTTTTTCTCTTTTTCTTATCCTTCTTATTATTATTCTTCTTCCCTTTTTTCATCTTATTAACTCATTAAAAATTAGTTCCTTATCAACTCTTTACAAACTAGTGTTTTGTCAAATTTTTATATATAACTATTTTAGAAATAGTTATAAAAGAGTTTTTTATCAACATATTATAATGAGTGTCTGATGAAATCATTTAAGTCTCTTCTCAACTCATTATAAAAGAGTATCATATCAACTCATTATAAATGAGTGATTTACTAACTCATTGTAAATGTGCATCTTATCAACTCATTATAAAAGAGTATCTTACACTTTATAAAGGTAGGTCGTTTCAATTCATTATAAATGAGTGTCTTATCAACTCATTATAAATGATTATCTTATCAACTCATTATAAATGATTATCTTATCAAATCATCCAAATTTAGTGACTAATCAATAAGTTATAAATGAGTGTTTTATGAAATCATTATAAATTAGTATCTTATCAACTTATTATAAATGAGTGTACTATAAATGTAATATAAATGAGTATCTTATCAACATGTTATAAATAAGTATTTTATCAACTCACCACAAATGACTATCTTATTTAGTCATATAAATGAGTCTCTTATCAACTCATTATAAATAATTATCTTATATTCAATATAAACAAGTGTCTAATAACTCATTATAAATGAGTATCTTATCAACTCATTATAAATGAGTGTCTTATCAACTCATTATAAATGAGTGTCTTATCAACTCTTTATAAATGTCTTACATGCTCTTTATAAAAGAGTCTCATATCAGCTAGTTATAAGTGATTTCCTTTTATAATTATATATGTTATTACCTTATAAAAGCATTGTAAATGATTCACTTATTAACTCATTATAAATGAATATCTTATCAACTCATTATAATTGAATGTCTTATCAATTCATTATAAATGAGTGTCTTATAAACTCATTATAAAATGGTTTTTTATCAACTCATTATAAATGAGTGTGTTACCTACTCATTAAATTGAATTTCATATCAACTAATTATAAATGTGAGTCTCATCAACTCATCATAAAAAAGTATCATATAACTCATTATAAACAAGTGTCTTATCAAATAATTAAAAATAAAGATTTTATCAATTTGTTATATATGAATATTGTATCAATTCATTATATGAACTATCTTAAGACCTCATTATAAATGAATGTTATATAAACTAATTAAAATTGTCTTATAAGATTATTTTAAAATAGTATCTTATCAACTATTTAAAATGGGCGTCTTATCAACATATTGTAAATTATTGTCATAAAACTCTTTTAAAACAAGGCTCTTATAACTTTTAATAAATGAGTGTGCTATTAATTCTTTATAAATGAGTGTAATGTAAACTTATTATATATGAGTGTAATGTAAACTCATTATAAATGAGTTTCATATGAACCCATTATAAATGAGTGTCTTACAAACTTATTATAAATGAATGTCTTATCAAAATAAAATAAATGAGTATCTTTTCAACTTGTAATAAATGAGTGTCTTATCAATTCATTTTAAATGAATTTCTTATCAAATCATTATATATTAAGGTTTTATCAATTTGTACTATATAAATATCTCATAAAGTCATTGTAATATATAATTTTCTTTTCAAGTTCTCATAAACAAGTATCTCATCAACTTGTTATAAATGAGTGTCTTATCAGCTCAGTATAAAATAGTTACTTGTTATATATGAGTCTTAACAACTCAATATAAAATAGGGTTTTATCAATTCATTATAAATGAGTGTGTTTCCAACTCATTATAGATGAGTGTGATTCCAACTCATTATAAATGATTGTCTTATCATCCCATTATAATAAGATATCAACACATTATAAATGATTGTATTGTGAACTATTTATAAAATATTTTTTAAAAATTCTATATCAATAAGTATCTTATCAATTGATTATAAATGATTATCATATCAACCCAATAAAAAAAAGTCTTAATAACAAATCAAAAATAAATGTCTTATAAACTCGTTATAATGAAGTGTCTTATCAAATCATTATAAATGAGTATCTTCTCAACTCATTATGCATTAATATCTTATAAAGTCTATATAAATCAGAATCTTATCATCTTGTTACAAATGATTGTCTTATCAAAATGTTACAAAGGACTGTCTTATCAATTCATTATAAATGAGTGTCTTATGAACTCATTATAAATGAGTATCTTATCAACTCATTAAAAATGAATATATCATCAACTAGTTATAAAAAAGTATCTTATCAACTAATTATAAATGCATTTTTTATCAACTAATTATAGGCAGGTATCTTATCAATACATTATAATTAAGTGTCATCTCAACTTATTTTAAATGAGTCTCATATCAACTTGTTATGAAATAGTGTCTTATCAACTCCATATAAATGAGTCTCTTATCAACTCAATCTAAATGATTGTCTCATTATCCATTATAAATGAGTGTCTTAACAACTCATTATAAGTGAGTGTCTTATCAACTCATTATAAGTGAGTGTCTTATAACTCATTATAAGTGAGTGTCATATCAACTCATTATAAATGATTAACTTATCAATGCATTATAAATGAGTATCTTATACATCGGTTATAAATGAGTATCTTATCAACTCATTATAAACAAGTTTCTTAGAACAAACCACAAGAGAGTGTCTTAACAACTCATTATAAGTGCGTGTCTTATCAACTCATTATAAATGAATGGCTTATTTACTCATTACCAAATTGTTTCTTAACAACTCATTATAAACATGTGTGCTAACAATGCATTATTATTGAATGTCTTTTCAAATAATTATATTTGAGTATTTTACATCTTATTATAAATGATTGTCTTGTCAACTCATCATTAATAAAAGTCTGATAAATTCACTATAAACAAGTGTCTTATCAAATTAATATAAATGATTGTGTTATCAATATGTTATATATGAATATTTTATCAGCTTATTATAAGTAAGCATCTTAACAACTTATTATAAACGAGTATCATTTTAACTTGTTATAAATGAGTATCTTATTAACACATTATAAACATGTTTCTTATCAACTATTATTAAATAAGTGTCTTATCAATACATAATAAGTTATTGTTTTATCAACTGAATTTAAACAAATTTCATATAACTTACTATTATTTAGTGTGATATCAACTCATTATAAATGGGTGTCTTACCAATTCATTATATATGAGTGACTTATCAACTCTTTATGACATTATCTCTTGTCAACTCATTATAAATGGGTGTCATACCAACTCATTATAAATGGGTGTCTTATCAACTCATTATAAATGAGTGACTTATCAACTATCTATGACATTATCTCTTGTAAACTCATTATAAATATGTGACTTATAAACTAATCATAAATAATTATATTCACAACTCAATAAAAATTAGAGTTACCAACTCATCACAAATGATTGTCTTATAAACTCTATATTAATGTGTTTATTTTCAACTCCATATTACTAAGTATCTTATTAACTTAAATAAATGACTATCACATAACTCATTATAAACAACCATTTTATAAGTCATAATAAATGAGTGTCTTATCAACATATTATATATGAACATCTTTTCAACTCATTATAAAAAAATTTCTTAAGAAAATCATGATAAATAAGTATATCATCAACTCATTATAAATGATTGTCTTACCAACTCACTATAAAATTGAATCTTATAAACTAGTATCTTATCAACTCATTATAAAAAAAATTCATATAAACTCAATATAAATGATAATCTTATCACCTCGTTATTAATAAGAATCTTATCATCTCATTATAAATAAGTATTTTATCAAATATTTATAAACAAGTATCTTATCAAATATTTATAAACAAGTATCTTATCAAATATTTATAAACAAGTATCTTATCAAATATTTATAAACAAGTATCTTATCGACTCATTACAAATGAGTGTTTTTTGACTTCATTATAAATAAATGTCTAATCCATTATAAAGAAATGTCTTATCAACTAGCAACAAAATATTATCTAATCAACTCTTTACAAATGAGTATCTTATCACCTCATTTTGTACTTGTCTAATATCAACTCATTGTACATAAGAGTCTTATCAAATCATTATAAATGAGTATAATATTAATTTAATATAAATTAGTGTCTTGTCAAATCATTATAATTGTTAGATACTAAATTCATTTAGAACAAGCTAATAATAAATTGATTTATATATAGATAATAAGTCATTACTTTATAAAAAATTGATATTATATTTTTTTATAATAAGTTGATAAGACACTCAATAATAACAAGTTGATAAGACACTCAATAATAACAAGTTGATAAAACACTCATTAAAAATGATTTATAAGACAATTGTTTGTAATTATTTGATATGATTGTCATTAATATTAAGTTGATAAGATGTTTGATTATATCAAGTTGATAAGATATTCATATATTAATATATCATACGACACTAATTTATAATGATTTGATAAGATATAGATTTATATTTAGTTGACAAGAGTCTCATTTATAATAAGTTTTTAAGACACTCAATTATAACTCAAAAAACACTCATTTAAAATGAGTTGATAGACAATGTTGTAATAATAAGTAGATAAGACACTCATTTATAATGAGTTGATGAGACTCTTGTTTATAACAAGTTGGTAAGGTACTCATATATTATGAATTGAAAAAAGAATCATTTATAATGAGTTGATAAGACACTCATTTATAATGATTTTATATGATACTCATTTATAATGAGTACATAAGACACTCATTCTTAACAAGTTTATTAGATGCACATTTGTAATTACTTGATAAGACACTTCTTTATAATGAATAAATTAGAAAGTCATTTATAACATGTTTATAAGACACTAATTTATAATGAGTTGATAAGATACATTTTTATGAGCATAATTTATAATGAGTTTATCACTTTTTCTAAGATACCCACTTATAAAGAGTTAATAAGACATTAGTTTCTAATGAGTTGTTAAAGCACACAATTTTTATGAGTTATGAGACACTCTTATTATAAGTTGATAAAATAATAATATATAATGAGCTGAAAAGGTATACATTTATAATTAGTTAATAAGATATTAATATATATTAAGTTTATAAGAAAATTATTTATAAATATTTGATAAGATACATTGATATAATGAGTTGATAAAACTTTTATTTATGATGAGTTGAAAATAGACTCATTTATTACAAGTTGATAAGAGCCTATTTTATAATGAATAAATAGATATTAATAATAATTTGCTAAGGTAGCTTTTTATAAAGAATTGATAACACACATTTTTTATGAGTTGTCACCCACTTGTTAAGATGAGTTGATAAGAATGTCATTTATAAATATTGACATGAAAAATGAAGTTCTAACTTTTTTTTTCTTCATATGTCACTGCTGCTTCTTCTTCTTCTTCTCAACCTACTTTTCCTTTTCCTTCTTCTTCTTCTACTTTCTTCTACAACTTCTCCTTCTCCTTCTTCTTGTATTTCTTCTTTTTTCGACATATTTTTCTTCTTATTTTTCTTCTTTATTTTGTACTTCTGCTTTAACTTCTCCTTTTTTCTTCTACTTTTTTTTTCTTATTATTCTTCTGTTTCATCATCATCATAATCTTCTACTTCTTCTATTTCTTCATTTTTTCTTCTTCTTTTTTTTCTTATTCTTTTTCCTTGTATTCTTCTTCTTCTTCTCCTCCTTTTTCTACTTATTTTTCTTGTTTTTCGTATTCTTCTTTTTTTCTTTTTATTCTAATTATTTTTCCTCTTATTAAAGTTATTGTTCATCTTCTCATTCTTTTTCTTCATCTTCTTCTTCATCTCTTCTTCATTTTCTTCTTCTTCTTCTTCTTCTTCTTCTTCTTCTTCTTATTTTTCCTCTCCTTGTTCCACTTCTTCTTGTTCCTCTTCTTCTTCTTCTTCTGCCACTTTTTCTTCTTTTTCTTCTTCTTCTTCTTATTCTTCTACTTCTTCAATTTCTTCTTCTTCTTCCACTTCTTCAATTTCTTCTTGTTATTCTTCATTATCTTTTTCTTCTTCTTCTTCTTTTATTATTATTATTATTATTATTATTATTAGTATTATTATTTTCTTCTTCTTCTTCTTCTTGTTGTTCTTCTACTTCTTCTTACTCTTTTTCTTCCTCCTCTTAATCTTCTTCTTCTTCCTCATCTTCTTATTCTTCTTCCTCTTATTATTATTATTATTCATTTTCTTCTTTATTTTATTATTATTATTATTATTATTCTTCTTCTTATACTACTTGTTCCTCTTCTTCTTCTTCCTCCATTTATTCTTCTTCTAGTTCCTCTACTTATTTTTTTTCTTCTTTTTCTTTCTCTACATTTATTATTCTTCTTCTTCCTTTTCTTTTCTTCTTCTTCTCCCACTTCTTCTCCTTCCCCCTATTCTTCTTCTTCTTATTTTTATGCTTCTTCTAATTATTCTTGTACTTCTTATTATTCTCTTTTTTTGTTCTTCTTCTTTTTCTACTTCTTCTTCTTATTTTTTTTACTCTTCTTCTTCATCTTCCACTTCTTCTTCTCTTTCATCCTTTTATTATTATTTTTTCTTCTTCTTCACCATTCTCCTTCTTTTTTTTCATCTTCTTCTTGTTCTTCTCCTTCTTCTTCTTTTCCACTTCTTCTTATTCTTCTTCATCTATTTCTTATTTTATTATTTCTTCTTTTTCTTCTTCTTTTTTTTTCTTTTTCTTATTATTATTCTTTGTCTTTTCCTTCTCCTTATTATTATTATTATTATTATTATTATTATTATTCTTTTTCAATTTCTTCTTCTTCTACTTCTTTTTCTTATTCTTCTTCTACTTCTTTTTCTTATTCTTATTCTGATTTTTCTTCTACTTCCTCTTTTCCTACTACTACTACTACTTCTTCTTCTTCTTCTATTTCTTCTCTTTTTTCTTCTTCTTCTTCTTCTTTTGCTTCTATTTCTTTTTCTACTACTACTTCTTCATCTTTTTCTACTATTTCTTCTTCTTCTTTTGCTTCTTCTTTTTCTACCACTACTACTACTACTACTACTACTTATTCTTCTTTTTCTTCTTCTTCTTTTTTTTCTTCTTCTTCTTCTTCTTCTTCTTCTTTTTTTTTCTTATTCTTCTTCCTATTCCTTTTCATCATCTTCTTCTTCATATTTTTCATCTTCTTCATCTTCTTTTTTTTCTTCCTCTTCGTTTCCTTCTTCTCATTCTTCATCTTATTTTTCTTTTTCTTCTTATTCTTGTTCTAAAACTTTTTCTTCTTATTCTTTCTTTTCTTTTTCTTCTTCCTTTTCTTCTTCTATTCTACTTCTTCTTCTTCTTCTTCTTCTTTTTCTTTTTCTTCTTCTTCTTCTTCTCCTTCTTCTTTTCATTCTTCTTTTTCTTCTTCTTCATCTTTTTATTCTTCTTGTTCTTCTAGTTATTCTTAATCTTTTTTTTTCTACTTTTTATTTTTCTTCTTCTTCTTCTTCTTTTTCTTCTTCTTCTTTTTCAGCTTTTTCTTTTTCATTTTCTTCTTCTTCTTCTTGTTTTTATTGTTATTCTTCTTCATCTTCTTTATCCTCTTCATCAGCTTCTTCTTATTTTTCATCTTTTTCTCCATATTCTTCTTCTACTTTTTTTTACTTTTTATCCTTCTACTTTTTTTTTCATAATCATCATCATCTTCTTCTTCTTTTTCTTCTTCATTTTAATTTTCTTCTTCTTCTTCTTCTTCTTCTTCTCTTTCTTCTTCTTATTCTTCTTCTTCTTCCTTCTCCTCCTCTGCCTCCTCCTCTTCTTCTTTTTCTACCCCTTTTTTTTATTCATATTCTTCTTCTTTTTCTTCTTCTTCTTCTTCCTATTCTTCTTCTTCCTATTCTTCTTCTTCTTTATATTCTTCCTCCTCCTCTTCTTGTTCTTCTTGTTCTTCTTCTTTGTCTTCTTCATATTCTACTATTACTACTACTACTTCTTCTTCTTCTTTTTCTTCTTCTCTTCTTTATCCTTTTTTTTTTCTTCTTCTTATTTTTCTTCTTTTTCTTCTTATTCTACATTATTTTATACTTTTTTCTAATGTTTGTTTTATTAAATAAAACCCTCACATTTGGTGGAAAATAACTTTGTTGCTATACTTTTATATACTTCATTTAATCATTCCCTATACCTGGCTTTCTTAAACTCTAAAAACTAAAAAAAAAAGATAATACTAATTTTCATGCCCTTTGAAACTTGTAATGTCAATGGTTTAATGGGCTGATTTTTCATATTGACCTAATGATGATCTTTGTAATGTCAATGATTCTCTTGCTCTTCTTTTTCTGTTGAGGTTTGATTCTCCCACTTGTCAGAAATAAAATTACACTAGCCAACTTTTAATGATATCCATCTCTTTGTGCTCGCTCCATTATGCCCTTTTGATATATTTTCTACTCCTCACTTGTCTCATCCTCTTTCATATGTGTTCTTTGTCTCTATACTTTATTTGTTGTATTCATTCCACAAGCTTCACCTTATCCTCCACTTCTAGTATAATCCTCAATAGAATCATCACATCTATTTTATATAGCTGATATATCCTCTACCTTTTTTCCACCCTTTCCCCCATTCTCACTTCTACCTTTTCCCCTTTCTCTCTTCCTTTGTCTTATAATACATACAAACATCATCCTGCCACATAAGACTACGGATATCTAATGGTTTAATAGCATGTTTCATGTCTATGCTTTACAAAATGATGCTTTGGACTCCTTATTCTACCTCCTCCCTTCTCTCTTTTTAATTGCCTCTGCACAGAAAACACCCAAAGACCATCAATCAAAATATAAATAAAATAAATCTTTTCATGTTCTACATCTTTCCTTGACCCTCTTTAACTTTGTCCCCTTCCAGCTTTAACCATATATGTTAGATCTTTTTCCATATCCTTTGCTCTTTCTTATCCTCTCTTGACTGCTCCATAACTTGCATCTAACCCTCTACAATGAAACTACCAACATTCCTACATAACAACTCATCAATCTTCTCTATCCTTTTCCCCCTTTATCCCTTGCACCACTAAAATTTACAGCCTGAGTTCAGAAAATATATACAAGTACACTTGATACGAATATTCTATTTTAGACTATCTCTTCCTCTTAATTTTTCTCTTCCCCTTTCTTCCATTTTCTTTTGTTAGCTTTATTTCCTCTTTCACTCTGCCCTAGCCTCTTTTTTGTTCCAGCTCTCCTATTCTTTTCCATCTTGTGTCTCACCCTTGCAAAATCAAAACCAAGCACAATAAATATATATATATTATACCCCCCTTCCTTACTCCTCTTGTATACCTCCCACCTTTAGGCTTTATTACCTTTCTTAAGCCTTCTTTTCTATTGGATAATCCCCTTCTTTCCTCATTTACTTTGCTATTTTCCTCCTATTTTCCCCCTTTTTTCATTCTGATATATTGATAGGCCTTACTATCCAGCCTTATAATACCTTTATATGTATTCGGAATATATTTACCTGTGTGTGTGTGTGTGTACATATATATATAATTGTACCATTCAATGCCCTCATTAAATCCTAGATAACCTTCATTTCTTTTTCATATTTGCACTTGGCTAATTTTTTATATTCTAAGTCTACTACTATTTTTGGGTCCACATGTATATGAATATTTTTAATTCTATTTTTTTTCACAAACTTGAAGCCCTTATTTGAGAGCCGAGATCTCCTTATGGAGAACATGCGTAGCCTTATAGCTCATAGTGAAGGCTAGATCAACTTGTCATTTGAATCTTTTATGGCTCCTCCTCCTGCTCTCATGTCCATGTTAAAGCTTCAATCTGTATTCAGAACTAGCTTTCCTCTCGGAGGTTTTTTTCAGTATATACAAGCAAGTCTATACGGCTTAGCCTTTTTCAACACTAGCCTCCAATTACTCAATGTGACCCTTTTTGTCTCATAATTTCGAATTTTTATGGGATTAGTTTTTGATATTCTCTCTACTTCTGTTTTGATATCTTTTAATACATCTTCTATGCACATTCCATTACTTTCAAATCTACTTTTATTCATAGCTTTCCAATTACACCGAATAGCAATATATGGAATGTTATTTTTAATCCATTTTTGTGTATTATTCAATGGATGTACCTTGCTCCATTTATGAAGTCTACTTTAAATGGGGGAAGACAATTTTTTTATGCATTGTGGTTTCTAGGAAATTCCAAATTTTTACTATTATTTTTCCTTGTGAGAGTAGATGATCTAAAGTTTCTTGCTCCTCTAAGCAACACACGCATCTTGAGGCTAATTAAATACCTTTTGCCTTTATAATTAGAATTTATCGGGATAATGTTCAAGAGAACTTTCCACATGAATGTGCAAATTTTATGTGGGTTCTCATTTTCCCAAGCCCATTTAAACAAGACCTAAACAATTTTCTTGCTTCTCACCTCATTTTGACCGACTTCAATGTAAATGTTCCTTCCATGTTGAGTGTCCACTTCATCCGCTTCTAGTTAGTTTGGCATATCTCTCCACCAGCTCACTTTGCATTAGCATCTATTTCCAAACCTATGATGCCCTACTCTTTTTTCCTTTTTGCTTCATAAACTTTGCCCATAAGCTATCATTATCTTTTATCTCCACTATCTTTTGCTTGCTTATGCTTTTGCCAGCTCATTAATCAAATAAACCCCAATCCTTCCTCTGCTCTAGGTTGACACAGATCATCCCATATTTTCTAGTGCATCTTGTTCTTGCTCTTTCTCTTACCACATAAAAAATTTTCCAGCACTTTTTCCAATTTTTTAATTATTCTTTTTGGAGGGTGTATTATCATTAAATTGTGCATCAATGTACTTTGAAAAATATGTGCTGTTAATGTGATTATCCCCCCCATATTTAACATTTCCTCCTACCATCATGTTATCTTCCTTTCTAATTTATCTAACAAAAAATCTAAATATTCCAAATTTAATCTCCCTCCACTTATTGGGCAACCCAAGTATATTATTGCTCCTTTTTTATGCTTGAATCCTGTAATCTTTTTTATACTTTTATTCAAACTCTTCGGAGCTCTAGACATAGTCATATATTGACATTTTCTTATGTTAAGACTGTCATTTTTCTTATTCCATTATCTGAAATATTTCTATCATACCACCAAGTGATTTACTACTGCCATTAGTGAACATGATAATATCATCCACGTATGCTAGACATCCCGTGAGTGAGGATTGTCTAGGCTACTTGAAGGCTATTATGCTACTTTTCCTCATTCTCTCCTTGATGTTAAATAATATCAATTCCAGGTAAATGTTAAATAGAGAGGGAAAGAGGGGGTCCTACTGCCTTAATCCTTTTACCCATTTAATCTTTCCCCGAGCTCTCCATTTGTGACTATTTTCACTCATGTTCTTGACACGCACCTATATATCAATTCAATTAAAAATTATACAAAACCCATTTTTCTCATATTGAAATATAGAACATCCCATTCAACTCTATCAAAAGCTTTAGATAAATCTAGCTTTATTAGCACATTATGCCCTTTTGTCTTCTAACTCGACTAATTGATCAGTTCTTTGGCCTAACTGAATTTTCCATTATTAGCCTATTTTTCATAAAGCATGTTTGTACTTTTGAGATAATTTTAGAAAGTATCGAGGCTAATCTATTTACAATATTTTAGCTTTATATATCGAGCTACACAAACTAATAGGTCTATAATCCTCCCCTTTTTGGGGATTTTCAATTTTAGGGATGATGACAATATAAGAGTTGCCTCATGTCTTACCTATATCCAATCCACAAAAAAATCCATGAAATGGCTTTTGTAAAATCATCTTTAATGTTGTTCCAGCATACTTGATAAAATTCATTATTCCATCCATTCAGACTCGCTACACTATTCTTGTCCTTGCTAAATAATGCTTATTTTATCTTTTCTTCCTCTAGAAAGACCATGAGCTTATTATTATTTTCTACTAAAATTTTTCTCTCTATATTTTGCAACAAACTGCCTCCATTATGCTTTCCTTCCCCACTTAAGTGATTTTTTTAAAAACCCTCAAAATATGTTTTAATATCCTTATCTTTATCCATCCATTCACCTGAATTATACTTTATACCTTTTATTCTATGTTTTTGATTTTTCACTCTTGTTACCATTTGAAAATACTAAGTATTTTAGTCTTCTTTTTTTGACCATTTTATCTTAGCTTTTAGTTTCCAAAACACTTCTTCCATGTGGATTTTTAATCTAAGTTCAACTTGTGCTTTACTTAGGGCTTTCCTCTTATCTTCACTCACTTTCTTCATATGCCATTTCTAACCTTTTCTACCACTTTTATGTTCTTATTAATGTCTTCTAACTTCTTCTTATTCCATTTTTTCAAACATGTGTTTAGCCTATGAAGTTATAAATTTAAGGCTTGTGCATGATTAGTTATTGCTACCTGTCCCCATACTAACCTGATTATGTGTTTCAAACCCTTCATGTAAGCACTACATGTTCTAGAATTTGAACATCCCCCCTGTGAATCTTGCCTTATTTATGGTAATTAGTAGAGGGTTGTGATCTAAATAGGTCATATTAAGATGCTTTATTCTTGTGGAGCCAAACCTCTTTACCGATTTAACATTATGCAAAACCCAATCTAGTCTTGCCTAGATTGTTCCTCTTTTTTCCAATTATTGCACCAAGTAAATTCTAATCCAAGGAAGTTAACTTCCATTAGATTCATTTTAATTATTATTTCATTTAATTGTAGGCTAGCCTCCCCATTTGGCATCATTCCTCCTTACTTTTCTTTAGCATTTCTAGTAACATTAAAATCTCCCCCTATAATCCATGGCTTTTTTTCCCTCTACTTTCTTCATATCTTTCCATAATTATTTTCTTTCTTCCTTCAAATTCTTCGCATTAACCACCGAAATGATTTCCTCCTTTTTTCCAATACAAAAATTTACCATATTTTATGTTTCCTCTAGTATTACAATATCCAATTTGTTCTTTCTCAATAGCCATATCTTGCCATTGTGGTCGGAAAAAATTTTATCAAACCCAAGGATACTCTTATATTTCTCAAGCTGGCCCTTCTCTACCATCAGTTCAGCTAGCATTATTAGAAAGATTTTATGTATATATTTCAATTTTTTAGCCTATTATACTGGGTGGGTTTGCCACACCCATTATGTTCCATTAAAAATAATTAAACATTAGAGGCTGATATGGCTTGCGCTCTTGTTTTGCACTTAGAATCACATTTCATATATAGGTATTTTTTTCATATTTCTAAAATTTATAAGTGAACTTAAATCCTCTACCCTTTCTCTCATCCAATCTTCCTTGTAAACTTTTCCCAAATATACTGCCATGATTTTTATCTCCTCCATTGCCCGTTGTCTATTTCCCATCCTCTCCCTCCCAATTTCCATTTCTATATCATCTCTAACCTATCTATCATTCGGCTGATCTTCCTCCTCACGAATATTGAAGGTAATATAACTTATAGCCACTGAATCCCCATCTGATTGTCCCTCTAAGCTTCTACCTAGCTTCCCTCCCCTCCCTTCTTTTCTATCCAACATGCCTTATTCTAAGCTTTCTCCTCTTTGTGATTTATGCCAATTTCTCTATCATTTGGTGCCTTTCTATAACTTTCAGCCCATCTTCAACATTCCTCTCCTCTATCTTTTATTCTATGTGATCTAATTGCTCATCCCTCACAATTATCTCCATATCCTTACCCTTACTAAACTGTTCTATTACCTCCCCCTGTTGAACATCTTTTTTCTGATACATCACTAACTCCCTCCCTCATCCCTCCCTTCTCCTCCCTATAGCCTTCTACACTTCTTTCTCCTTCCACTTTCTCACCAAGCACTCCTTAATACCATGCACCAATTTTTTACATATGGAGCAGCGGGAAGGCATGTTCTTTGAACTAGTTGTTGCTAGAAGTCTCGATATATGAGAAATATGGTTTTGGAGGTTCACCTCTACACAGACTCGAAATACACTCGGTCTCAATAAGGTTGTTTTGGCATCGTCTATCAGTAGTGTAGTTCCCACGGTATTCGCAATGAGGTAGAAAGAATATTTGTTGAAGAAATATATAGGCAGCAAAGGTAAGAGAACCCATACCAGAGCAATTGGTGACTCCTCCCTTTGTTGAGGAATTGGATGACATTTTGTTGAGAAACCATAGCCTATGAAAGTCTTCCTTGATGAACAGTTGCATGAGCCCATGTTTTTCATCTATCACACCAACTTTCACTAGCCGTTTGAGCTTCAAAGAAGCAAAGAATGCTCTAATCTTTTCAAAGCGAGGATGTCCATAAAAAAATTTTCTCACTAGCAAAATATGTTGGGTTCAGAGAGCTTAAGAATTTCTTCTGAAGAGAAGAGAAGCACATGTTCTCCATTTCTATCTGAAATGCATACTGAAGGAAGTGTGGTTTTATTAAAATGATAAGTAAATGACTTCTTATTAAATAAGTAATCTATTTGTTGCATTTCTAAATTAAAAATGGCAGCTTATATCTCAAAATTTGAACTCTCTCTATATAAAACCAACTTTGTCTCTCAAGAGTTTCAGAAAGTAGATTTTAAAAAAGTTGTTTTTTTCTCATTATCTTCTACTTCTTCATTTGTTTCTTATTATTATTATTCTTCTTCTTCTTGTTCTTCATGTTCTTATTATTATTATATTTATTATTATTATTATTCTTCTTCTTCTTATTAATCTTCTTCTTATTCTTGTTCATCTTCTCCCTCTACTTCTTCATCTTCATTAACTTCTTCTTCCAATTCTTCTTCTTCTTCTTCTACTTTTTTTTTTGCTTCTTGAAATTCTTCTTATTATTCTTCAACTTCTTCATCTACTTATTATTATTATTATTCCTCTAATTATTATTCTTCTTCTAGTTGTAACTCCAATTGTTCTTCTTCAATCTCTAATTCTTCTTTTTCCTCTTGTTATTCATCTTTTTTTTCTTCCTCCTTTTATTATTCTTCCAATTCTTATTCTTCTTCATCCACTTCTTCTTCTTCTTATTCTTCTTTTTCTTATTCTGCTTCTTCTTATACTTCTTCTTATTTTTTTTGTTCTTATTCTTCTCCATCTTATTCTTCTTCTTTTTAATCTTCTTATACCTTTTATTCTTCTTTTGCTACTTCATCTTCATCTTCTTTTGTTTCATCTTTTTTTCTTCTTCTTTTGCTTATTCATCTTCTTCTTTTTTTTCTTCTTTTGCTTCTTCATCATCATCTTCTTTTTTCTTCTTCTTCTAATTCTTATTTTACTTCCTCTTCTACTTCTTAATATTTTTCTTCTTGATCTTGTTTATCTTTTTCTTGTTCTTCCTCTTAATCTTTTTTTTATTCTTTCTCATCTTTTTCTTCCGCTTCTTAAATAGCTTTTTCTTAATATTTTTATTTTTCTTCTTCATCTTCTTTTTTTCTTCATCAGCATCTTCTTCCTCTTACTTTTATTCTCCTTTTTCTTTTTGTTCTTGTTCTTTCTCTTTTACTTTTTCTTGTACTTCTTCATCATTCTATTTCTCTTTTTATTCTTCTTCTTCCTCTTCATCATTATATTTTTATTATTCTTTTTATTTTTTCTACTTCTTTTTCATCTTCTTACACTTCATCTCTTCTTAATCTTCTTCATTTTCTTCTTCTTCTTCTTTTTCTTATTCTTCTTATTTTTGTATATATTTTTTACTTATTTTTCTTCTTCTTTATCTTCTTCAACAACCTCTTCTAGATTTTGTTATTATTATTTTTCATCAACATCAACATCATCATCTTCTTCTTTTATTCTTCCTCATTCCTAATTCTTTTTCTTCTTTTTTTTTCTCTTCATCTTCTTATTATTCTTTTAATTCTTTATTTTCACCTTCTCTGTATTCTTCTTCTTCTTCTTCATATTTTTCTAATTCTTCTTCTTCTTTATTTCTAATTCATCTTCTTCTTATTTTTCTAATTCATCTTCTTCCTATTCTTCTACTTTTTCTATTTCTTTTTCTTCTTCCTTTTCTTCTTCCTCTTCTTCTAGTTCTTTTTCTTTTTCATTTTATTCTTTTTCTTATTATTTTTACTTTTCTTTTTCTTGTTTGTTTTTATATTTTTCAACTTCTTCTAAATCTACTTCTTCTTCTACTTTTTATTACCCCTCTTCTTCTTCTACTTCTTGTTGTACTTCTTCTTCTTCATCTAATTCTTCTTCTTCCTCTTCCTCTTCTTCTACTTTTTTGTTCTTCCTTTAATTATCTTCTTTCTCTTCTTCTTCTTCTTCTTCTTCTATTTCTTCCATTTCCTTTTTTTCTTCTAATTCTTCTTTTTCTTTATCATCATCTTCTTCATTTTCATCTTCTTTTCCTTTTTCTTCTTTTTATTTTTCTTCTTCTTCTTTTTTTTATTATTCATCTTCTTCTTATTCTTCTTATTCTTCTTCTTTTTATTCTTCATCTTATTCTTATTTTTCTTCTTCTTTTTTATTATTCACTTCTTCTTTATCTTCTCTTCTTCAATAACTTGTTCTTATTTTTATTCATCTTTTTTTTCCACTTCTTTATTTTTTCCTATTCTTCATTTTCTTTTTCTTCTTATTCTTCTCTTTATAGTACATTTTATTCTTTTTATATTCTTATTCTTCTTCTTTTTCATATATTTATTATTATTATTATTATTATTCTTTTTGTTCATATTCTCTTGCTTCTTCTTCTTCTTCTTCTTATTCCTATTACATTTTTATTTTTTCTTCTTTATCTTTTTCTACTGCTTCTTCTTGTTATTCTTCATCTCTTTTGTTGATTTTTATTTATTTTTTTATTCTCTACTTTTTGTTATTATTATTATTATTATTCTTCTTCTTCTTCTTTTTCTTATGCTTCTTTTTTTCTTATTCTTCCTCATATGATTTTTCTTCTTCTTTCTCTTATGCTTATTTATCTTCTTCTTCTTCTTTCTCTTCCTCTTATTTTTCTTTTTTTTCTCTTATGCTTCTTCTTCTTCTACTTTCTCTTCAAACTTTTTCTCCTCCTCTTCTTCTTCTACTTTTTCCTATTCTTTTTCTTTTTCTTTTTTTTATTCCGCTTCTTTTTATTATTTTTCCACTTCTTCTTCTTCGTCTTCTTCTTTCTTTTTGACTTATTTTTCTTCTTCTTCTTCTTGCTATTCTTCTAGTTCTTCTTCTTCTTCTTTCCATTCTTCTAGTTCTTATTCTTTGTCTTCTTCTTCTTCCTCACCCTCTCCCTCATTTTATTATTATTCTTCTTCCTCTTTCACTTCTTCTTCTTCTTCTTCTTCACTTTTTGTTCTTCTACATCTTTTTATTCTTCTTCTTCGTCCCATCTTTTTCTTATCCATCATCATAATCTCATTCTTCTTATTCTTCTTCTTATTCTTCCTCTTCCTCTTCTTCTTCTTCATATACTTATTCTTTTCTTCTTCTCTATCTTCTTCATATTTTTTTTCTTATTCTTCTTCTTCTTATTCTTCTCTTGCATCTTTTTATTCCTATCTTCTTATAATTTTTTATTCTATGTTTTCTTTTTCTTCTTCATCTTCTTCTTCTAATTCTTCTTCTACGTTTTTTTCTATTTTTCTTCTTCTTCTTCTTCTTCATTATCTTCATCTTCTTTTTTTATCTTCCTCTTTAACTTTTTCTTCTTCCTCTTTATATTCTTTTTCATTCTATTTATATTCTTCATCTTCTTCTCATTCTTCTTCTTCTTCTTTCCGTTCCTTTTCTTCTTTTCTTTTTTTCTTTCTTATTCTTACTATTCTGTATTTTTTTTCTTCTTCTTCCTCCTCTTCTTCTTCCTCCTCTTCTTCTTCCTCCTCCTCTTCTTCTTCCTCCTCCTCCTCCTCATCTTCTTCTTCTACTACTTCTTCTTTTACTACTACTACTTCTTCTTTATATTCTTTTAATTCATTTTCTTTTTCTTCTTCAAATTCTTTTGCTTCTTCTTCTACTTTTTTTTCATCCTCCAACACTTCTTTTTTTTTTCTTCTTCCACTCACTTTTCTTCTTCTTATTCTCATTATTCTTTTTTATTCTTCTTCTTATTATTATTCTCTCATCCTTCTTTTTCTACTACTACTTCTATTTTTTTCTCTTCATATTTTTCTTTATTTTAATTTATTTCTTCTTCTACTACTTTTTTTTCTTTTGCTTCATCTTCTTCTTCAACATTTTAGTATTCTAAATCTTCTTCTACTTATTCTTGTTATTCTTTTGTTCTTTTTCTTGTTCTTCTTCTTTTTTTATTTTTTCTCTTTCTTCTTTTTTCTTTTCTTTTTCTTTTTATTTTTCCTATTCCACTTCATTTTACTCCTCTTCTTCTTTTTATTATTCTTCATTTTATTCTTCTTCTTTTTCTTCTACTTCTTCTTCTTCTCATTCTTCTTCTTACCATTCTTCTTCTTCTTCCTCCTCCTCTTCTTTTAATTCTTCTTCTTCTTTCTCTTCTTCTTCTCATTCTTCTTTTTATTCTTCTTCTTATTCGTATTCTTCTTCTTCCTCTTTTTATTATTCTTCGTCTTCTTCTTCTTCTCTTTCTTTTTATTCTTCTTCTTTTTATTAATCTTCCAGTTCTTCTTCTATAACTTTTTCTTCTTTATTTTCTTTTTTTTCTTCTTCTTCATCTTCTTCTTTTTACTCTTCCTCTTCTTCTTTTTACTCTTCCACTTCTTCTTCTTCTTCTTCTTCTTTTTCTTATTCATCTTCGTACTCTCTTTCTTCTTTCTCCTCCTCCACTTCATCTTCTTCTTCTTATTTTTTATCTTCTTCATTCTCCGCTTCTTAGTTTTCTTCTTCTTTTTATTTTTCTTCCTCTTTCTTTTTCTTCTTCCTCTTCTCTTCATCTTCTTCCTATTCCTCTTCCTCTTCTTCTTATTCCTCTTCCTCTTCTTCTTCTTCTTTTTCTTCTTCTTCTTCATTTCATCTTATTCTTATTTTTTTACTTAATATACTTATTCTTCTTAAGCTACTTAATCTTATTCTTCTTTCTCTTCCGCTTTTCTTCATCTTATTATTATTATTATTATTATTATTATTATTCTTCTTCTTATGTTTCTCCTTTTTCTTATTGGTCTTTATATTCTTCTTCTTCTACTTCTTATACTTCTTCTTCCTCTTCTTCTTTTTCTCCATCTTATTATTCATCATTTTCATCTTCTTTCTCCTCCTTTTAATCTTCTTTTTTTCTTTTTTCTTTTTTTTTCTTCTACTACTACTTCTCCATCTTCCACTTCTTCTTTTTATTCTTTTTATTCTTCCTCTTCCTATTCTTCTTCTTCTACTCTGACTTCTTATTTTTATTCTTTTACTTCCACTCGTCTTCTTCATCTTCCAATTCGGTAACTTTTTTTTTGAAAAGTTTGTTTTATTATTATAGACCTCTCTTTTGGCGGAGGAATACCATTATTTACAAACATTTAACATAATCTATAGTGAGTTCTTCACTATGTGGCTCTCTATGTTGGCCTGTGCATTATGTTGTTTCTTAGTGTTGGCCCTTCTGGATCCATTTCCTTTTTCAGATATACAATCCTTTTAAAGCTGAATATACTATCTTTTCCTATCTTAGTTTCTACCCTCTACAGCTCCTTCCTATCATCAACTTCTCCCTAAAACCTTGACCTTCAAGCTATTCTTCCTAGAGATGTCAACCGGGCCGGGCTGGCACGGCCCGACACTAGGCACGGCATGGTTTAGCCGTGCCTGGGCAGGCCCGGCACGAGAATTTCTCGTGCCCGGGCTCGTGCCTTGCCCGACCACGGCACGATCATGTCGTGCCGTGCCGAGGCCAACCGGGCCTCATGCCGTGGTTGGCCCGGCATGGTACCGTGCCAAACTTTTTTTTTTAAATTAGGGTTACTGGGGCGCCGAAACCCTAATTTTTTTTTAAATTAGGGTTTCGGGCCCGCTCAATTCCTAATTTTTTTTTAAAATTAGGGTTCAGCGTGACGGCGCGCGCCGAATCCCTAATTTTTTTTAATTTAGGGTTCGGCCCGATCGTGCCGAACTCGGCGAATCGTGTCGCGGGCCCGATCGTGCCGAACTCGGCGAATCGTGCCGCGGGCCTGTGCCGGGCTGAACCCCCAAAAAACCGTGCCTGGCCCGACACGAATGCCAGGTCGGGCCAAAAAAAAACGTGTCGGGCCGGCCCGACACGGCATGTTTGACACCTCTAATTCTTCACTTAGTAGTTTATACATTTACACCTTATACACATACAAACACAGACACTAGCACATACATACACTTGACAAACAAACAACACAAATCAACACTTGATAGACACTAGCACTCTCATTTCAAGCAACATACACAAACGCAACCTACAAATACTCAACATGCACAAACCAAAAAACTATAACAAACACCAAGCCATTGTCTATAGCTGGCATTTTGCTTGCCTCTTTCTTCTTTGGTGCTCTTCCACTATGTAGTTTAACCTTCAAAATCAAAGAACAAGCTTCCTACATGTCTATCTATTCTACTAACCCTAAACCCTTTTAGCATACCGGTAGTCAGCTTCATACAAACAATTCTAGCACTAGCAACTCCTAAACAACCCAACTTACATACTCTCCAAAACAAACACTTCTACTAATATATACTTGATATGGCATTCATATTCATACATACATAGGATACACCAAAATAGCATCCACTAACGGAACCTAGTCCTAGTATTACAAAAGCAATCGAAAATTGTTTATGGCCGATACCAAGCCAATGCAAAAGTAGCAAGAATACAACTTAACATCTCCAATTCAGCAACTTCTTCTTCTTTTTCTACTAATTATTCTTTTTTTTTATTTTCTTCTTTTATTTTATTTTTTTTATTCTTCTTGTTTTCCTCCTCCTCCCTCTTATTATTATTATTATTATTATTCGTCATCTTCTTTGTCTTTTATTCTTTTTTATCTTTTTTTTTTCTATTTATGCTTCTTATTCTTCTTCTTATTCTACTTTTTCTTATTCTTCTTTTTCCTCTACTTATGCTTCTTTATTTCTTTCATTTTTTTCTTATTCTTTTTTTTCTTCTAATATTTCTTTTTTTTCTATTTCTTCTTCTTCTATATATTATTATTCTTTTGCTTCTCCTCCTCCTCCTCCTCCTCCTCCTCCTTCTCCTCCTCCTTCTACTTCTTGGGATTATTCTTCTTCTTGCTCTTTTCCTTCCTATTCTTCTTTTTTTCTTTATCTTCTGCTTCTTTTTTTTCTTTTTCATCCTCTTCCTATCCTTCTTCTTATAATTATTTTTCTTTTGATTTCTATTCTTCTACTTCTTTTTATTCCTCTTTTTAAACTACTTCTTCTTCCTCTTACTCTACTACTTCATCTTACTCTTCCTCTTTTTTTTCTTCGTCAGCTTTTCTTCTTCTTCTTTTTATTCATTAACATCTACTTCATCTTATTTTTATTCATCTTCCACTTCTTCTTCATTTAATTCTTCTTCTTCTTCTTCTTCTACTTCTTCTACTCAGTCTTATTATTCTTCTTCTTGTTCTGCTTCATCTTCTTCCTTCACCTCTTCTAATTCTTCTTCTACTTTATCATCTTCTTTATCTTCTTCTTCTTTTTCTATTTTTTAACTTTTCTATTTGTTCTTCATCCTCTTCTTTTTTTTTCTTCTAATTCTTCTTTAGCATATTCTTCTTTTTCCTCTTTCTTCTCTTCTTTTTCTTCTCTTCTTCTTCTTCTTCTTCTTCTTCTTCTTCTACTCCATCATTATTTTGTTGTTCTTGATTAACTTCCATTTCTTCTTTTTCTTCTTTTTAGAATTTTTGTTTTTTTTCTTTTTCTAATTTTTCTTCTTGTTTTCATTGTTGATTTTATTCTAATTCTAATTATTTTTCCTCTTCTAATACTTCTTCTTTAATTCTTCCTTTTAATCTTAATTTTGTTTATTCATCTTCTTATTATTCTTCCTCCTCTTCTTCTTCTTATTCTTCTTTTTTATTTATAATCTTCTTCTTATTCTTCTACTTCTCATCATCATCATCATCATCTTCTTCCTATTCTTCTTCTTTTTATTCTTTTTCTACTTCTTCTACATATTCATCTTCCTTTTCTTTTCTTCTTCTAATTATATTTCTTCTATCTTTTTCATTTGTTTCTTCTTTTTATACTTATTGTTATTTTTTTTCTTATTCTTCTTCTTTTTTTATTTCTTCTTTTTATTCTTCTTCATCTTAGTCTTATTTTTGTTCTTCTTTTTCTTCTTCTTTTTCTTCGACTTCTTCTTTTTGTTTCTTTTTCATATTCTTTTTAATAATCATCATCTTCTTTTCGTATTTTCATTCTTATTTTTCTTCTTATTCTTCTTTTTCTTGTACTTCTTTTTCCTTTTGTTCTTTTTATTGTTATTGTACTTCATCAACTATTTTTCTTCTTCTTATTTTTCTTTTTATTTTTTTTCTTCTTCATTTTCCTCTTCTTCTTCCACTTCTTTTTTTATTTTTTTTATTCTGTTCCTTCTTCTTCTTCTTCTTCTTCTTCTTCTTTTTCTACTTAATATTATTGTTCTTCTTTCTCTTGCACTACTTGTTCTTCTTTTCTCCTTCCTATTCTTCCTCATTTTCTTCTTCTTCTACTCCCTTTTCTTCTTCTTCTTTTTCTTCTCTTCTTCTTCTTCTTTTCTTCTTCTTCTTAGTTTTTTTTATTATTTTTCATTTTTTTTTCTTTTTCTTCTTTTTCTTTTTTTTCTTCTTTTTCTTTTTCTTCTTTTTCTATTTTTTCTTGTTCGTGTTCTTCTTTTTCTTATTCTTTTTATTGTTGATCTTCTTCATATTCTTCTTTTTTAATTTTTATTCATCATATTATTGTTCTTTTGTATTTTTCTTTTGCTTATTTTTCGTCTTCTTCTTATTCTTTTTTTTCTACTTTTATTTATTCTTCTTTGTCTACTTCTTTTTCATTTACTTCTCATTCTACTCATTCTTCATGTTCTTTCTCTTCTTCTTCTTATTCTTCATCTTTTTTTTTCTTCTTCCCCTTCTTCTTTACTTCTACTTCTTCTTCTACTTCTTCTTCTACTTATTCTTCCACTTCGACAACTTCTTCCTCATCTTATTCTTTTTCTTCTCATTCTCTTTCTTCTACTTCTTCTTCCTTTTCCTCTTCCTTTTCTCATTCTTCTATTTTTTCTTCCTCTTCTACATCATCTTTTTATTCTTCTACTTTTTCTTCTTGTTCTTATTCTTATTTTTCTTCTTCTTCTTCTCCTTCTTATTGTTTTTTTTCTTCTACTTCTTCTTCTTCCACTTCTATTTCTTCTTTCACCTGCTCATCATCATCATCATCGTCTTTTTCTTCTTGTAATACTAAATATATATTTTCTTTTTCTTTTTCTAATTCAACTTCTTCTTCTATATTTTATTATACTTCTTCTTCTTTTACTTCTTCTTCTTAATCGTCCTCATATTCTTCTTCTTTTTCTGTACTACAACTTAATCTTCTTTATCTTTTTCTTTCACTTTCTCTTGTTCTTCATTTTCCTCTTCATTTTTTTTCTTCTTCTCATTTGTTGCTTTTAATTCTTCTCTACATCATCTTCTTCATCTTACTTTTTTTTTATTTTATGCTTCTTCTTCATATTCTAGTTATTATTGCACTTCTTCAATTTCTTCTTTTTCTCTTCCAAATCTTCTTCATAATTTTTATCTTCCCCTTTTTCTTATTCTTATTCTACTTCCTCTTTTTTTCTTCTTCTTCTTCTTCATTTTTTTCTTCCTCATCTTTTATTCTTCCTCTTCCTCTTCTTCTTCCTCTACTTCTTTTTCTTCTTCTAATTCAATATCTTCATCTTCTTCCTCTTCTTATTTTAATTCTTCATCTACATCGTCTACTTCTCCATCTTCCACTTCTTCTTTAAATCTTTTTATATGTCTTTTTCTTTTTAATCATCATCTTGTTCTTCTTTTCTTCATCTTCTTAAATTTCATCTTCTTCTTCTTCCTCTTTTTCATCCTCCTCTTCTTCTTCTAATTTTTTTTCCTCCACATCTTTTTCTTCTTCTTGTTCTTCTTCATCATTTTTTTCTTCTTCTTTTAATTATTTTTCATTTCATATACTTCTTCAATTTCTATTTTTTTTCATCATCTTCTTCTTATTCTAAATGTTTTTCAACAACCTCTTCATCATCTTATTTTTCTTCAACATCTTCTTCTTATTCTTTTCTTCTCCTACTACTACTACTTCTTCTTCTACTCATTCTTCCTCATCATATTTCTTCTTCTTTTTCTTCTTCTTCCTCTTCTTCTTCTTCTCATTCTTTTCCATCTTCTTCATCTACTTCCTCATCATCATCTTCTTCTCTTCTTCTTCTTATTCTTTTTCATCTACTTCTTCTTCCTCTTCTTCTTCTTCTTCCTCTTCTTCTCCCTCTTTGGCTACAACCTCTAGGCATTCTTCTTCTTCTTCTTCTTATTTTTATTCATCTTAATCTTATTCTTCTTCATCTTAATATTATTCTTTACTTTATTATTCTTTGTACATCTTATTTTTCTTTATTTGTTTGATCTTCCACTTCTTTTTCTTCTTCTTCTACTTTGTCATCTTATTCTTCCTATTCTTTTTCTTTTTCTTCTCTTCTTCTTTTTTTTCTTCTTTCTCTTCAACTTCTTCTTCATCTTCATCTAAATCTTATTATTATTATTATTATTATTCTTTCTCTACTTTTTCCCACTTCCTCTTATTTTTCTAATTCTTTTTCCTCTTGTTTCATTATTTTTTTCTTCTTATTCCTCCTCTTTTTTTCTCTTGTTTATCTTCTTCCTCTTCCTCTTCTAATTTTATTCTTCTCCTTTTTTTCTTCTACATATTATTATTGTTCTTCTTCTTTCTATTCCTTTTATTCATTTTCTTCCTTTTCTTCTTCTTCTTCTTCCTCTTCTTTTTCTTCTTCTTGTACTTCTTCTCTTCTTCATTTTCTTATTCTTATTCTTCTTCTACTTCTTCTTATTCCCTTTCTACTACTTCTTATTCTTCCCTTTATTATTCTACTTTTCCTCTTTTTATTCAATTCATCTTTTTATTTCTCTTCTTGTTCTTTTTCATTTTCTTTATCTTCTCATTCAACTTTTTTTCTTCTTCTTTTTCTTCTTTTTCTTCTTCTTCTTTTTCTTCTTTTTCTTCTTCTTCTTTTTCTTCTTCCTTTTCTTCTTCTTTTTCTTCTTCCTTTTCTTCTTCTTTTTCTTCTTCTTTTCATTATTTGTTTATCCATCTTATTATTATTATTATTATTATTATTATTATTCTTCTTCTTCTTCTTTATGATTATTTTTTCTATCCATCTTATTATTATTATTATTATTCTTCTTCTTCTTTTACTATTTTTTATTCCTCTACCACTTTTTCTTCTTCTTATACACTTTATTCTTCTTTTTTTTCTTCCACTTCTTTTTTTTCTTTCACTTCTTCTTCTTCTTCTTCTTCTTCTACTTCTTCTTCTTTTACTTTTTCTACGTTCTCCTCCTCCTCATCAACATCATCATCATCTTCTTCTTCATCATCTTCTTTTTATTCTTTTTCCACTTATTATTTTTTTCCACTTATTATTATTATTATTCTTCTTCTTTTTCATCTACATATTCTTTCTCTTCTTCTTCTTCCTTTTCTTATTTGTCTTCATCTTCTTTTTCTTGTTTTTCTTCTTCTTTTTCTTCGTCATCTTCTTCGTCTACTTCATATACTTATTATTCTTTTTCTTCTTCTTCAACTTAATCTTCTGCCTTTTCATCTTCTACTACTACTTCATCATCATCATCATCTTCTTCTTCTTCTTCTTCCTCATCCTCTTATTTTCCCTCTTATGCTATCTTCTATAGGTCTTCTTCTTCCTCATCCTCTTATTTTCCCTCTTATGCTATCTTCTATAGGCCTTCTTCTTCTTCTTCTTTTAATTCTTCTTCATTTTAATCTTATTATTCTCCTTATTTTTCTTCACCTTAATCTTATTCTTCTCATTATTTTTAATTTACATCTTATTCTCCTTCTTATTTTTCTTCTTCTTCTTATTCTTCTTCTCCCTCTTCCTCTTCTCTTCTTCTTCTTCTTCTTCTTCTTCTTCTTCTTCTTTTTCCTCTTCATTTTCTTCTTCTTCTAATTCTTCTTCCTATTATTCTTTTTCTTTATATTTTTTTTTACTCTTCTTCTTCTTCTTCTTTTCTACTTCTTATACTTATTCTTCTTTTATTTCTTCTTCCACTTATTATTCATCTTCTTCTTATATTTCTTATTATTATTCTTCTTTTTTTTTCTTTGTTCTTTTTCTTTTTCTTATTATTCTTTTTTTTTCTTCTTCTTCTTCTTTTTTTGTTTTCTTTTTCTTCTTCTTTTTATTTTTCTTATTCTTATTCTTCATCTTCTTTGTTTTCTTATTATTGTTGTTCTTCTTCTTCTTCTTCTTTTATTTCTTCTTTTTCTTCTTCTTGTTCTTATCGTGCTTTTTTTTCTATTTTTTACTTTTAGTTCTCCTCAACTTTTTCTTCATTGTCTTTTTATTCCTCTTCCTATTCTTTTCTATGTCTTCTCTTTCTTTTACTTCTTATTTAATTTATTCTTCTTTTTCTTCATCTTATTCTTCTTTTTTTCTTTATCTTATACTTTAAGTTCTTCCTCATATTCTTCTAATTTATCTTCTTCCAGTTTCTTTTCTTTTCTTTGTCTTATTTTTCTTTTTCTTTTTCTTCCTCTTCTTCTTTTTTGTTCTTCTTATATTTCTTCTTCTTTGTCTTCATCATCATCTTCATCTTCTTTTTCTTCGTCCTCCTCCTCTTCCTCTTCTTTTTTTTTCAACCTTACTATTCTTCTTCCTCTTCTTCTGCTTGTTCTTTTTCTTCTTACTTTTTTCTACTTATACTTATTCATCTTCTACACCGAATTTTAATTTTTCTTCTTTTTTTTGTTCCTCTTCTTTTTCTTTATCTTCTTTTTTATTTTATTTTTTTTTTATTTCTTCTATTATTCTTCTTCTTTGTTCTTTGTCTTCTTCTTCTTCTTCTTTTTCTATATCCTTCTATTTCTTTCCTTCTTCTTTCTTCTTTGTCTTCTCCTTCTTCTTTTTTCTTTTTTTTATTTTTTTTCAACTTATTCTTTTGGTTCTTGTTCCTCTTCTTCTTCTTCTTAAACATCATCTTGTTCTTTTTTTCTACTTATTTTTCTTTTTCTTCTCCTACTTGTTCTTCTTGTTCTTCTTTTTCTTCTTCTTTTTGTTGTTGTTGTTGTTCTTCTATTTCTTTCTTTAATCTTCTTCTTTTTCTAATTCTTCTTCTTATTTGTATTCACCATTATCATCTTCTTACTCTTACTCTTTTTATTATTTTTCTTCTTCATTTTCTACTTCTTTTTAATATTCATCATTATCATCATCATCTTCTTCTTCCTATTTTTTTCTTCATCATCCTCTTCTCTTTCTTCTTATTTTTTTTACTTCTTCTTCCTCTTTTTATTTTTCATCATCTTCTTCTTCAACTTTTTATTCTTCTTTTCCACTTCCTCTTCTTCTTGTTCATCTTCTTATTGTTCAACTTCTTCTTTTTATCTTTCCTATTCCTCCTATTCTTTTTTTTCCGATTCCCACCACTTCTTTTTTTTGATTTCTTTTTCTTCTCTTCTTCTTCTTATTCTCTTCCTCCTCCTCCTCCTTCTTTTTCTTCTACTTCTTCTTCATCTTGTTTTTGTTCTTTTTCTTCTTCTTTTTCTTCTTATTCTTTTTCTTCTTCATGTTCATCATCTTCTTATTATTATTTTTCTTCCTACATTTTTTCTACTTCATTTTTCTTTTACTTCTTTTTTTCCTTCTCATTCTTTTTTTTCTTCTTCATCTAAATTTTATTCATTTTCTACTTTTTATTCTTCTACTGATTTTTCTTCACCTTCTTCTTTGTTTTCTTCTTTTTCTTCTTTATCTACTTTTTATTCTACTTATTCTTCTACATTTGCTCTCTTCTTTTTCTCTTTTTTTTTTCTTCTTCTACTTATTTTTCTTTTTGTTTTTATTCTTATTCTTCTTTTTCTTTTTCATCATCATTATCTTCTTCTTCAACTTACCCTTCCTCTTCTAATTTTTCTTTATCTTCCTCTTTGTATTCTTCTACTTATTTGTTTTCTTCCTCTTAGTATTCATCTTTTTCTACCCCCTATTTCCCCCTTCTTATTCTTGCACTTCTTCTTCTTCTTCTTGTATTTCCTCTTCTTCTTCCACTTCTTCTTTTTCATCTTTTTCATCTTTTTCATCTTTTTCATCTTTTTCATCTATTTTTTTCTATTTCTTTTGTTCTTCTCATACTTCATCTTTGTCATCATCTTCTTAGTTTTATTACTATTTTTCTTCATCTTATTCTTATTTTCTTATTTTTCTACTACTACTACTACAACTACAACTTCGTCATCTTCTTATTTTTATTCTTCTTATTCATTTTTTTTCTTCATTTTTTCTTCTCTTCTTATTCTTCTTATTCTTTTTCTTCTCTACTTAATCTTCATATTCTTTTTCTTCTTCTTTTATCCTCTTCTTCCTCTTGTTCCTATTCTTTTTGTTCTTATTTTACTTCTACTTCTTCTTTTTTCCTTCTACATTTGCTTCTTCTACTACTACTAGTACTTCTTCTTCTTTTTCTTCCTATTCTTCTTCTTCTTCTTCCTATTCTTCTTCCTCTTCTACTTCTTCTACTTCTTCTTTTTCTTATTCTTCTTCTTCCATTTCTTCTTTTTCTTCTTCTTCTTCTTCTTCTTCTTCTTCTTCTTCTTCTTCTTCTTCTTCTTCTGCCCCCCCCCCCCCTTCTTATCCTTCATCATCATCATCATCTTCTTCTTCCTCCTCCTCCTCTTCTTCTTCTTCTTCTTCTTCTTCTTCTTCCTCTTCCTCTTCTTCTTCCTCTTCCTCTTCTTTTTTTTTTCTTCTTCTTCTTCTTCTTCCTCTTCCTATTCTTCTTCTTCCTCTTCCTCTTCCTCTTCTTCTTCTTCCTCTTCCTCTTCCTCTTCTTCTTCTTCCTCTTCCTCTTCCTCTTCCTCTTCCTCTTCCTCTTCCTCTTCCTCTTCTTCTTCTTCCTCTTCCTCTTCTTCTTCTTCTTCTTCTTCTTCCTCTTCCTCTTCTTCTTCTTCTTCTTCTTCTTCTTCCTCTTCCTTTTCCTTTTCCTCTTCCTCTTCCTCTTCTTCTTCTTCCTCTTCCTCTTCTTCTTCTTCTTCTTCTTCTTCTTCTTCTTCTTCCTCCTCCTCCTCCTCCTCCTCCTCCTCCTCTTCTTCTTCTTCTTCTTCTTCTTCTTCCTCTTCCTCATCATCATCATCATCTTCTTTCTATTTCTTTGTTTTTCTAAATAAAGAAATAGAAATCGTACCACCCCTTCGGGCTGAGGCTCAGCCCGACGGATCCCGAAACCGGGTGGGCCCGGATCCAAACCAAACCCAACCCCAACCCCAATGGCATGTTATGGTCAATGGTTCAAATATTTAGAAAAAAAAATTATTTGAATTTTAGCCATCAGATTTCACCTCTAACGGCTATGGGGCAGAATTTGATGGTCCACATGATTTTACCCCCAAAAATTTATTTAAATATTCAATAAAATCAAAAATATATATATTTTTTTAAAAAAATTCTAATTTTTTTTTCTATAAAACCCCCTCCCCTCTCTCCCTAATTTTCATGTTTTTCAAAAACATAAAATCTCACATTCTCATCCCTCTCAAATCTATCTCCTAAAATTTTTTCTCTTAGGATTTCGGCTCGGCTTTTCGGGACTCGCAACTCAGACTCATCTTTAGTTGGTATTTGCATTAGTCTTTGAAAGTTGGATTTTTGGTGCACGTGCTTTTCCTTTACACTGGTTTACGGATATTTCTATTTTTTTTATATATTTTTACTCTTAAAGTTATCCTCCTGTCTAAAAACCCCAAAAAAATGACAAACAAATACTATTTAAATTAATTTAAATTTAAAAAATAAAAATCTTACACAAAGGTCCGAGGCTGCTGAAACTTTGGTTTCTCCGGTCGTCTCAACCCAAACATCTAAAAAACAAAAAACTAGAAGGATTACTGTAGTATGAACTCATTTTAAAATAATAAAACAAAAAAATTTTAGGGGTGAGGAAGAAGAAATGACACTATGCAAATATTATAAAAAAATTTTAACTTGTAAGAGTGTATTTGGGACTTGACACCTTAAGAGGCATGCCGAATTATGTACCTAAAAATATGGTATATTATATCCTAGACAAATCCAACTTAGCATTGCATTTTTTGAGACTGGATCTAGTTCATTCTCAAAGTTTACCCCCTTCATATACAACAACGAGTTGGGTAGGGAATGCATTGCCAAATTTATTACATTGATGGGTCTTCCGATCAGATTTTCGGAAGATCCAAGGGTAGTGAGCACCATGCAGACATATTTTCAGCCTGCTTATCATAGGATTCCTAGGTCCACAACTAGGAACAACATACTAAAATTTTATAAGTTAGAAAAATAATTAATAATTAATGAATTTATATCATATAGTGGAGTGGTGTCCGTGACATCCGATATCTGGACTAGTCAGGACGATGCATCTTATGCATGTCTCACTTCCCACTATGTAGATTCTAAATGGATTATGAATAAAAAAATTTTAAAGATTCTCCATCCCCATGATGGCCTTGTCATTTTTGAGTGTATAATGAAGATCTTTAGAGAATATAAAATTTAAAATAAAATTTTTAGTATCACATTCAATAATGCATCTAATAATGGAGTAGTGATTAACATATTTGTTAGAAATATTAGAGATGCACCATTATGAGAGATTTTTCATGTCAGATGCATGTGTCACGTGATTAACTTGATTGTACAAGCAGGGATGAAAGTGTGTTCCCCCACTTTGGAAAACACACGTAACTCACTAAAATATATTTGCACACCTCACAGATAATAGGAGTTCGGTAGTCTCTATTTTTCTACGAATCTTAAGAAGAAACAATTCCAATCAGATGTGAGACACCATTGAAATTACACGTATGTGATATTTCATTCATGTGTTGGATACGAATACGTGATATCTGACTATGTCAATAATAAGAGTGAAGAACTTTTTATTGACGATACTGACTGTGCTTCAGGAATTTCATTTATGAAATTCCCGAAGATTTTTTTTGACACGACGAACATGTATTCATCAATTTATACTCTCACAACTTGCATTGCACTCGGGTGCATATGCAACATTAGTAGCATGTTTAGGAAGTATCAAGCTTACCCGACACTTAACCATATAGTTGCAGAGATGAAAACCAAGTACTCAAAGTATTGGTCTACCATTCCATTTCTTTATTGTCTCACTACGTGCATGGACCTTAGGGTTAAGGTGGAAGGGGTAGATAATATTTTAACTTATATTTCCTCGTGCATGAACCTGGAAGACCCACCTGAAAGATTCATTCACGAAAAGTTGATTAATCTTTTCACATACTACGATACTATGTATAGTGGTAGTAGTAGTGAGACTATGAGTAAGGACATCGATACCATATTTGGAATTGACAAAATTTTCATTTAGTTAGCTAGGGAAAACGACAGGGTGGACCGTTGAATAGGAGCGAGTTGTCTTGCTACTTATATACCAATAATTGCTCAATCCTATCATATTCTGAAACTAAGAATCTTAATATATTATAGTGGTGAAAATCATATGAGTCCACATTTCCCATGCTATCTAAGATGACACGAGATCTACTAACTCCTCCGGTGTTGAGCATAACATCGGAGTCTACTTTTTTTATTGTAGTGAATGTGATTTCAGATAGAAAATCGAGATTACGTCCGGATATTATTGAGATTTTAGCATGCATGAAGGATTGAGAGGATTTGAGGTTTAACTCCAATGATCGTGTTGAGACTGGGACTACAACGAAAGCGGATGAGTTGATTACTGATGATGATCTATATGATAGTGATATTGATATTGAGATTGATGATGATAATGATACACTGATGGATGATTGATGATGTTGCTACTTGATGCTTGACGGTTGATGATTGCGAGATTGCGACACGTCGACATCGACACTTATGTTACAGTTATGCTTTTGCTGATGAGTTATATCTAATTCTGATTTTTGATTTCGATATTTTGTACTTATTTTTATTTACATTGTATTTCCTTTAGTTTAGTCATTTCACAATTGACTTTGTGAGTGTGACTTTGTTATTTTTATTAAATAAATTTTGTGTTTATTTTGTTTAATAATTTCATTAATAATTCTAAAATATAATTTTAATAAATTATAGTCTAATTAATACACAATTAAAATAAATAACATAAAAAATAAACTTTATAACTATTCAAATATTTATAATTAATAATTTAAATATTTTAAAACATTATCTAATTTATATTTTATAAATACATAAATAGTATAAACAAAAAATGAAAAAAAATTAAAATTTTTTTAAACTGGACTGTACGTGCATGTTCTCGCCAATATGGGCCTGACCCGGCACGACCAAAAACCGGCTGTTTTAATCGGGCCATGTCGGACCTGGTTTGAATAAACCATTACGTGCTTAGCCCGGCACGATAGCAAGCTTGGGCCCACAAAAACTTTGCCGGGTCAGCCTGACACGACCCATTTGACACCATGTGCTACCCCTCAGCTAAACACCCCCAAAACCCATTCATTTAATGACTATTCTATAAAACTTGCTAAAAGTATAAATTTGTAAAATCAATCTTTGATATCTCTCATTCTATGCCTACATAACATTATATAATATTATAATAACTATGAATGTTCAATAGTTTGAACACTGATCATACTGCACATGTCCTTCCACTACCATTAATAGAAATATTCCAATAAAATCTTGACTAGGAAATATATCTCATATGATCACTTGTGAGTTTTTGACTATAAAGTCTTCATTCATATCCTAAAAGATGAATGATTAAAACTCAATGTTGCTTCACATATATGCATCTTCATTAGTTATGGACACAAAAAGTTCAAGAATAGATTTTGAAATCCAATTACTAAGAAGTTTGTCTAGAGTAGAGATGTAATTTTTCAGGAGGACCAATTAGTGGACTATAGTCACCTGAATAGAGAGAAGAATTATTTCATAAAGATTCCTATTTGAATAGATACGATGATGGTTCCTTCTAGAAATCTATCTAATCAATGATGAGGAATTAAGTAGCCACCTAATGATTCTAAGCCATAAGATACACTTGATATTTTTGATCTACATGATATACCTAATATTTTTGAGCTCTAAAATATACTTGTTGAGTAGGCAAACCATATTCCACCTAGAACTAGATAGGACCTAGTTGTTCATGATGAGATATTTTAGTCTAAACTAAAAAGATTTTTTTGGTCCCACTAAGTATCCTTTAGATTTTGTGATTATATATTACTCATAGATGTATGCGAGCTTTAGATCTTTTATGAGTTCATCTCTCTTGGGAATATAGAGGAATGACTTTGAGTTATATGATAAAAAATAAAATCTTTTAATATCAATTAGAATTATGATCTAGTATACTTATCAAAAAAAAAATTATTAGTTTTGAAAAATAAATGACTTTTTCGACTAAAACTTGGTGGTAATGACTTCAACCAAAATATAAGTTTAAGGTAGTAGTAAGTGATAATATATTTACAATAAAATCTAATTATTTTTTGTACAAAAGATCTGGTATTGGTGATTAATTTACGTCCCCGCCAGTTGCGTCTCCACCAATTGCTTTCCATCGGTCCCTGTCGTGGGACGAAGCTGCCGTATTGGTCACCTGTGCTTACTGTTAAAAACGTTTTTGTTTGTTAATTTCAACAGTAATGGCGACACATTTGTGTTGGTTTACCAAGGTTTCTTCTCACCTCCGGATCTCAATTTGTCAAAGAGGATTCGCTACTGGTAAACTCACACTTCCACATCATATATGCGCTTGAGGAATATGCATAAGTTTTTGATTTATTTGTGATGTGTATCTATGTGTTTTTTTTAGTTAGAATGTTAGATTGTATTTATTAATTTTGGATTCCAACTTTGGTTTGTATGTACAATTTGATTCCAAAGTTTTTATTGGAAAAAAAAACATTGGATAAGCAATTTGATTGTAAAATTGGAGTCTTGAATTTGGTCGACTTAGTTCAAGAGCAAAAAAATGGACATCTTCTTCTGAATCATATGGCATTTTTGATGGAAATGGATTGCTGATGGATTCGAGAACCGGTGGATGTGTTTCTGATTGTTGGTTTAAGTTTGATTGAATATTCTAGTTATTATTAAACGGTGTTTGCAATGCAATCAGTGCTCCAGGATGAAATGCCAAGCAACGAGAAATTAAGGTGAAATATGAAATTTATAATAATTCAAACAGGGATTTTCACACCATAAACCAAATCAGACAATTCATCTGTGATTGCAATTAACTGAATTTTAATTCTCATTGCTTTCTATATGCAAAATTGCTATACTCTCAATTTGTACAATGAATTCATGAACCAATTATCAACAACATTTTAGGTTTGGTTGCTGTCTGCTCATTACTGAAATTCTGCAATGCATCATACACGAACTGCCAGCATGATTTGCATTTATATAGCTGCTAATGATGTATTTTTTGAAGTTAAGAAGCACAATGACTGATGAAAAAGTACGATGTAAACCCAAATAATGCCTATTGATGAAACATGGTTTCAATTCAAATATGCTTCAGGATCTGAAAGTTAATAATGTAAATGAAAAAGAAGATATTTTGTTGCCATAGGAAGTATCCAAATAGATAATGTGGTAAGTTGAAAGCAATCATGATTTATTCTCTTGGGTCACTTTTATAGGGTAGTCTAAAAATAAATAAACAGAAAGTAAATGAAGAAAAAAATAGTTTGTTTCCATATAATGTTTTAATGGATACCATCAATTCTTCTGCCCAAAGAAAGTCAATTTTACAATTTTATTTATATTTGATAACTTTTTTTTTATTTTATTATTTATACTTTTGATGGGATCAAAGTTTTAAAAGATGAAAGTATTAGGTGAGATATTTTTTTGTTTGTGATGTGAGACATAAGTCTTGAGGCATTAGTTTTTTGAGCATTCTAATATATAATTGATTAATATTTTAAAATATATAAAATAAAATAGCATAAATATAAAAATAAAATATTAATATTTTAAAAAGTATTTTTAAGACTCTCATTGACTATGAATATAATTATTAAATATTTTATAAATTATAATATTTTAAAAATAAAATAAAATAATATGAAATATTTTAATAAATATTTATAATATATTAAATTTTAATAAATTTTAAATAATTGTATTATTATAAAATTAAAAATTTAAATTTATTTTATCATTAATAAATAGTATTAAATACTATTTTTTTCATTAATAAATAATATGATATATTTTATAATTAAAACTATTTATTAATTTTATAATTTAAAAAAAATTAAAATACTATTTTAAATTTATTAATTTTTTTATTGTATTTTTAATTTAATATTATTTATTAATTAATACTATTAAATATTAATAAATTGATAATTTATTAAATAAATTTATTAATTTGTCCTTGCCCTCGCCCCTCTTTCTCTTCCTCTTCCTCTTCCTCGCCCTCGCCCTCGCCCTCGCCCTCGCCTCTCTTCTCTGCTCCATAGAAAACTCGATGGAACTTTGTAGAGCTCCAATGAGCTCTATCATGGAACTTGATGAAGCTCGCTGGAGCTACATGAGTTACATCATGGAGTTCCACGATGGGATCACATGATATGTGAGTTATCTCATTTATTTTTGTATATTATATATGAGTATTTGATGTATGAATTTCATTTATAATATTATTTATATTTATTTTTGACATTAATTTTTATCTTGGTATTAAAGTTAGATGCATTTAAATCATAACTAATGTATTGGATTTTATAAAAATTTCAAAGTTTCTATGCTTGGTCACGATCATTACTGAGATGATTGACTAGTGTGAAGTTAAGATTTGTTTGATAAAACTAAAAAAATTAAGTACTGAAAAATAAGTGTTAAAAATTAAGTTTGAATTTTATAAGTGTTGAATTTATATTAAAAAATTATTTAATAAATTACTGTTAATTGAATGTTGAATATAAATATATTATTTGATAACTGTAAATGCTGAATGTTGAAAATGATGTATTTTATATATTATTCTTATTATTATTGTGTTACACATTATTCAACATAAATAGAATTTTTAATGAAATCTTTTGTTCACTACAATTAATGAATATAAATTATTAAAAATAATAAAATCCCTAAAAACATATCCATAAATAAATTATAAATCCAAAAAAGAAATAAAAAATATTAAAAATAATCAATAAAATCAAAACTCTTTATAATTATCTAAATTTTTAATATAAAAATAAAAATTAATGAATATCTAGTTTATTTATTATTTTCTCTCTTAAATTAATTATATAAGAGGATTAGGATTAAAATTTGTGGTGGCGAAAAAAGGATGAGAAGATAGATTCACCAATTAAACTGTAACATGAATGAGAAAATGAAAAAGAAATGAAAAAAAAGGACAAAATAATAATTTTTTTTAAAAAGATTTGTTGAAATATTCAGTCTTCAATATTAAGTAGGTATCTACTTACTTAAAATTTTCAATAAATTTTTACTTAAAATTTTAAATCTTTAGTTTCTAATATTTTTTTATCAAACATATTTAAAATTGCAAACTTTTTAAAATTTTAATTTTTAATAATTTAAAGATTTTAAGTACGTTATCAAACTGACTTTTAATCATATGCATTTATCTTGGGATTAGTAATAGATTGGAAGAGGGTAAAAAATAATAAAAAACTTAGTATTGAAGCCAACCTAAGGAAAATTTAGGCTTGTTGTTGAGAGACAATTGACATGAGCAACAATAGATGTGTTGTGGTGGTGTGCCACCTCGTGATGGTATTTTGGGCAAAAAATTTAAAACGTATCTTGCATGGTGGTGTTATGCAGTGGCACACGATGATATTTTGGATAGAAATACTAATTAGAGTTTAAATAATTATAAAAAACATAAAAATAGCATTTGTAAAAAAACCCTAATTGGTAATAGTTTTTTATTTTTTGAAGGAATCATAAGTTTATGGTGCATTATGGAGAGATTATTATTTTTAAAGTTGATAGAGGAGAATTTTAGTTTAGTATATTTATAATAAAAGAATGTGCTTTATCAAAGATAATAATTAGATATTATATTCATATAAACGGTTGAGAATTTTTCATAGTATTGAGAGATATATGCTAACTATTAGAGTTATCTAGAGATTCTTAGATTTCACCCATAATGGTATTTATACTTACTAGAGAGAAGTATCAATATTTTCTTTTTAAGATGATATTTGATTCTTTTCTTCAATAATGCATACTGGTTATTTTGCTTGAATACTCAATATAAATACTTTGATTATTGACACAAGAACTAACATTGATATTATTAGTATTTTTATTCTATTTATTATTTTATTTTTATATTTTAAAAAAATATATATAACAATTAATAAATATTTGAAAGCCATTAAATATAGTAGTATCTATTTTGAGTATTTGTTATTTTCTATGTTATGTTTTTTTAATTATCCTATTTATTTATTTTATGTGAGTTAGTTCTTTAGATAACTTAATTATAATTTTATTTTTATTATCCTGTGATGTTTAATTTTAGTATCAGGAAATTTTGAGGAAAATTAGATACACAAATAGACAGATAAATAGATACACAAATAGACAATTAGACAAATATAAAGATAGATAAAGAGATAAATAGATAGGAAGAGAGATAGATAAAAAGATATAGAGATATATAGACAGATAGTTAGAGAGATAGATTGATAGATTGACAGATTGAAAGATAGATAAATAAACATAAAGATATAAAGATAGATAGACAGATAGACATATATATAAATAGATAGATTGATTGCTAGATAGAAAATAGATAGATAGACATATAGATTGATACAAGTTTGAGAGATAGAAAGAAAGATAAATAGACAGATAATCCGATAGATAGAAAGATAGATAGATATACATATAGATAAATAGACAAATAGACAGATTTACTGAAAGACTAATAGACAAATAGACAGATTTACTGAAAGACTAATAGACATATAGATAGATATATCGAAAGAAAGATATATAGATAGACTGAAAGATAATTAGATAGAATGATAAATATATAGATAGATAGAAAAATACATAGATAGATAGACAAATAGTTAGATAGATAGAAAGACAAATATACATATTGACTAATAGATAGATAAATAGATAGGTAGATAGATAGGTAGATTGACATATAGATAGTGGGATAGATAAATTGATTGATAGACGGATAGATTAAAACACAGACATATAGATAGAAAGATAAATAGACAAATAGATAGATACATAGATAGATACATAGGTATACAGGTAGATAGGTAGATATATAGATAGGTAGACATATAGAGACACAGATAGATGCATAGATAGATATACACATAGATTTATAAATTGATAGACATATAGGTAAATAGGTAGTAGTTGAGATTGAGAAGGGTGATCTTTCTCTCTTTGTTGGTAAGATTCTATTTTAGATGTTTGAGCATATTAGATTATTTACTAGTGTATTCTTAGTTTGATCGCTCTATTGATTATGTTGAGAATATTCAATTCTAATCTTAAGGATACTTTGACTTTAGAGTATAATATATATCAGTTAAAAAAGTTTATATGAGTTTTTTATCTTATATGCAAGTCTAAATTGAGTATATATTTATTCGATTTGATATACTTAGATATATAATAATTTACTAGAGATGTAACCATAGATTATAGAATGATTTATGTATGTGATTATTTTTGTTGATAATTGTTCGAATTATATATGAATGTATTTATTTTAAGATAAATTACATATTTTTTCTATTTTTTAAATATTCTATAAAAGGATATAAATTAATTTGATACAAATATTTAAAAATTTAAAAGTAATAATGCATTAGAATATATATTAGATTGATTTAACATTTACTATATGAATTATAAGATTATATACTATATTTTTTATGCTAGCACATCCTAATAAAATAGGTTGCGGAAAAGAAAAATAGATATTTGGTTAAAATAATTTGGTCACTTTTATTTAAAAGAATGTTTGAAATAATTTTAAGAAGATATAATTAACCATAATATATCTCATTAATTAGATATTATTTTTTGTCTTTTCACAGCTTATAACTTTTTTGATCATATACCATGAAAAGAGGCTATTTAGTTATCTCATATTTTTTGGATATATTTATTTTTTCTTTGATTTTTAGAATGGGATAAATTAATTTATTGGGCTTTGAGTTTTATATTTTTTTGATACTCTAATATGTAAAGTGGATACAAATACTTTTTATCAGAGACTAATATTTTAATGAGTAAATTTTATTTTTTTATTAATATTCATTTTTCAAAGAAGCTAGGAAGAGTAACTTTAAATGTTACACAGATTCATCATTTTTTCTTCCACACCTTTAATTTTGCCTAGATCATTAGTTAGTAAAAAGAATACCTGTTGGTTATATTTGAGTATGATAGTATTCAGTATGATATTACTCTAATAATGTCATCATATCTATTATAAATTTAAATTATGTTTATTCTAGGGATAATGAGGTTTTTTGAGTTAAGAGATCTCATGTATGCCTATGTGATATAATAGTTTATGCATGTTCACCAGTATGAATTTATATTAAATTTGTAACTAAGAGACTTGATCATAAATAACTTAGAGTTTATACTAGGATAGAGAAATATACACCTAGTTTGCTCAAACAAGAAATGAGCATACCGAGGAGCTCGATGATCATATAACCAATCTTTCTGATTTGAATCCTTCGATCGCTCTTAAGAATGTATATATGAGTTATACTCAACACTTGATTTACATATTCTATCTTACTCATATTATTTATTCTTTTATTTATTTTATTATATCTTTTATTGATGTTGAAATATTTAATTTTTATTTGGATGTATTATCTCATTTATGATTGTGTCAGACCATGATAAAATATATGTATATCCTTAATTCTATGGTGATTTGAGAATTAGTACCATGATCTTTGGGAAGGTTTGTTGTTGGTTGTTAAAAATTGTACTCAACATCTAATTTTATATGTTTTATCATATTCTTATATTGTTTATTCTTTGGTTTATTTTATTATATATCTTATTATTATTTTGATACTCAAGTTTTTTTCTGAAGTATTATCTTATTCATGTTGATGTTAGATCATGATAAAATAAATGTATGTCACCAATTCTATTAGGAGCTAAGAATTATTATTATGACATTTGAAAAGATTTATTGTTGGTTGTAAATAAATATTTATATGAAGACAAGTGCATGTGAGAAGGTAGATTGCCTTAAGATGAGACTTGTAGTGAAATGATTCACCCAGTTATTTAGTATGAACTATCATGATACTTGCTCTTTTGTGGTCAATATAGTCTCAATATAAATTCTTAAATCTCTTTAAGTATCTCATAGTTGAGGGATACATTATTAGATTTCAAGAAGTATTTCTTCACTGTGATCTTAAGGAAAAAATATATATGAAGTAGTCATCTAAGTTTTGATCAGTACAATTAGATGTAGTTTACATATTACTAAAGAAATTGTATGACCTGAAATAGTTACGAAGAGCATAATTTATGAATTTATTATAAGTAATCATCTCATTTGAATTAGACAAGTATGTTAGTTATTTTTTTTTTATTTTTTTGGACGAGTCTTGTTGACAAGATGATCTTGCTGATTATTTAGGTGGATAATATTTTGATTATGAAAGATAACAAGTTAGAGATCATTTAATTCAAATAGTCCTTTTAGTTATAATTTCAAACAAAAAATTTTAGAAGACGAATACTTTTCTGACACATAAGTGACTTTTTCATATTCTTCAAGGAGTATTATTTTATAATAGAGGATATATATATATTTGATAATCTTGTAGTTGTTAATCTTTTGAGTTGTACTATAACAAATACTTCTAGATATAGGTACAATTTTTATTTTTGATTAAACTTTTCTAGTTGACTCAATTACTTATCAGAAAATTATATGAAAGATTAACTATTTGATCATGATCAAACTAGATATAAAATATGTAGTTAGTATAATTTATCATTTCCTAGATTATTCTCGATGGTTTAACTTTGACATAGCTCTTCTCATACTAAGGTATGTAATGAAGTCTCTATGACTTATGATTTATTTCATTGATAATTGATACTTTCAATTGATTAGTTATTAAAATTTGAGTTGGGAACCACAATGCACCCATAAGAGGTCTATAATAGAGTTTTATTTTTGTTTGGAGGTATTATTGACTCATAAAAATTAAACGTAAATAATTTTTTTGAGGTATACTCTAAGTATAAAGTTTAGAGTGATATTGATAGTTATTTATGAAATATTTTTGGGTGCATCATTTGCTATAGAAGGTCACACACACCTTTTTATCTTATTATCTTTTAATTTGACAGTCAAACAACAAGACATATCATATTTAATTTAAAATTATATAAACGATTGAAATATAAAGATGCAAACTATTTTTTTAAGGAAAAAAAAATTGAATGAAATTATTAATACAACATATATTCAAATAGTAATACAATTAGCAGATATTTTCATGAATTATTGGAGAGGTTTTATTTTTTTGTTCTTCAAGTATGATAGCATAGACTTATATGCATCAACTTGGTAGGGGATATTATAGTTTTTTTATTGTTTTATTTTTGGTATTTTTGATGTTAACACTTGATATATGAGTTATCATAATTTTTTTTTTCTCAATTATATATGAGTATTTAAATATAGGAATTTTATTAATAATTTTATTTATATTTATTTTAAATATTAGTTTTTCACAATATCATGGTGTTTCATCAACTCAAATGATTATCTTCTATTGACTCTCTATCATAAAATATCCACAATTTGAAAAAATATTTTTGTGAGAAAATCTAAATAGTGTGTATGAAAGGTACTCAAAGTCTTTGAGAAATATTTTGTATGATTGAATGACAATAATAATCTTTACGAGGAGACTTGGGTTGAAGTGGTTGTTTGTTAGTTGAAATCTCAAATTTAATTTTTTAATCTCTCAAGTATTAACAATTGACTAATAAATTTGAATTATGATTTGTGCGGCTTTATCAAAGAAATAAGTTCATTAATGTTCAAAGAATACATTGCAATGCATTATATGCTCAAATCTTTGTGGGAAATTTTTAATAGTACACATAATTTCTTTATGTGCATGGGAATCACATGCAATCACATGTGCCTACGCTTGACCCATGGGTATCACATGTGCCTATGCTTGACCCATGGGTATCATATGTGCTTATGCTTAGGTATGATATTCGTACCTATATTAGTACCTTTTCTAACAAGAAGAAATATAATGGAAGAGGCTGTATTTGATGAGTTAACTAGAAGTGTATTATTGGATAAGAAATCAATATTTAGCTTAATCGGTATAGTATAATCCAAAAGATCAGCTCTTCTGAGAGCATTACTTATATATATTATCTGTGATAATATAATATTTCTTTCATAATTAGATATCTATACCCTAAGAAAGTATTTGATTTATTTAAGATTTTTTGTCGAGCACTGTGATCGAAGATATTATTTAAGATGAGTGTTTCTCAACTTATAATCTTTTATAATAAGAATATCATCTGCGTACCAAACCAATAGGATAATCCATCATTTAAGTTCCACTAGAAAAGTAATGAAAAATCTATAATATACAAGTGCAACCTGATAGAGGTAATTGCCAATGAAAACTTTGCAATTCATTACAAATCAAATGCTCGAAAATTGCTTTGGTTTATAGAATATTTTTTTATAATCTACAAATTAAGCCTAATACTAATGTTTAAAATCAGAATGGTTGCTATACATACACATGATTATTCTAAAAATCATAATAAAGAAATATATTCTCTATGTCTAATTGATATATTCTCTATATGTGAGATGTTGTCAATAATATAAGAATCCATACTAAGATCAACTTAGTAACTAGAAAGAAAATATAATAGTAATCTACAATAAATATATAAATGAATTCTTTTACAACAAGTCTTGTCTTAAGATGATGTCTTTTTAACTGGACTATTCTTCACAATGAACACTCACTTGTGATCGATAGCAGACATTCCTCTATGTTAAGGCACTAGTTTATATATTTCATTAGAGTGAATGATATTTTTTTTAGTCTGACATTAGTCTCAATGAGATAATGTATTAAAAGAAGACTTGAATATTCAAATACCATTAAAAGAAGCAGCAAAAGAGGTCAAAGAAGAAAGAAAGCTTGAGTACGACAATACTTTTAAAATACAGTGATAAATACAACTCATTTATTTTATTTTAGAGAGAAATTAGAAAATTCAAATTAGAAGAGTTGACTACAACATTATCTATTTTCTTAGATGACTCTCTTCTATTTGGAATAGGCTAAATATGTTTTCTTTTTCTAGTATAGACTATAAGTATTGAGATGTCGCACATCTCCAATCATAGTTCATATTGAGTAGGGAACGAAGTAGATTTGGGAGGTACTAGAAGGTATGGAATGGAGGGAGAATAAAATTGGGAAATCTCAATCTCTCTAGAGTCAATTTGTTTAGATTCATCCAATAGATAAATTTCTCTCATTTGGAGGACTAAGTGGGAGTGTGGGACTATAAAAAAGTAATAAAAAATAATAAATTTAGATGTATATTATAGATTATTATGATTATCAGACTAATTAAAAAATATGTTATACTTAAATAAGATAATATAAGTATTCTTTGATAATCTATTAGTCTCATGTAAATAGCACTTTTATATTTTCTTAGTATTAGAATAACTAAGAAATAAATATTTAGTTGCCCGAGGTGTCATCTTGTGATGTCATGGAGAGAGAGCTTAAATAAAATAAGTGCTCGTAAAGATTATGGGAAGCAAATTAAATAATCTTTCTTTAGAATACAAAATCTAAAATGACATACGATTAAAAAGAACAAATGAATACATCTTGATGAGATAATATGAAAGCAATATTGTATTGCCTCCAAAAATATTTTAACACACTTCTATTAAAAAGAAGTATATGAATTATTTTAATTAAAATTTTATATTTTTTATGAGAATGTACTATCACATAAAGTATGATATATAATTTTATAGGTAATATAATAACTATCAAATTTATCATACATATATAATTTTGCATTATTATTTTAAAATATTTTTATATTTTTATTAATTTTTTTTATTTTTTTATGAAATAATTAAAAAAAAATTATGATCTAAAATAAAAATATCTAACCAAGTAAAATATAAATAATCATCAATAAAAAGTAAGAGTATCTAAATTAATCTTATATATATATATATATATATATATATATATATATATATATATTAAATTTTTGATTATATCTGAGCATGTCAAAGCGATAAAGTCTAAAATGGATAAGTAATAGATTAATAATATTCAAACACTTAGTATGATAACTTATCATTAAAAAAATATATGATTTACCCTACAAGATATCACATGAAGAAAAATAAAGTTAAAATTAAATTATCTTAAAAAATAACTGACAAAAAAAGACAAATATGATAATCAAAAATAAAAATAATATACAAAATAAATAAATTATCAAGCTAAATATTATTATAATTAATAATTTTTGATTATTTATAATTATTTATTATAATATTTAGTGACCAAAAATAAGAGATTGTAAATAATGAGTAGTTAGATGTAATATAATAACTTACTCTTGAGTTTATAACTCATGCATAGGAAGTGAGAAAATGAGTTTTGAGAGTTTTAATATCTAAAAGATAAGAAATATTTGTTATTGTCTTAAAAAAGAATTTTGTATACTTAACTTTGATTATTATTAGAGTGGAGCAACTTTCTGAGAATCTTTGGATAACTCTAATAGTTGGTCTATATTTCTCAACTCTTTATTATGCTCTTGGTCTCATTTGAATATAACTATCATTTTGTTTCTATAGCATACTCATTCTTCCTATAATATATGCATGATATGAAGAATTACCCTCATCTCGTATTGGTGTCACATTATTGTTCCCTCGTTTGATGTCAATAATGAGTTTGCATCTGTAACACACATTACCCCAATGCACTACCTAATTTTGCCAAAACACATGTTCTTTTTTTCTTTTTTTGTGCCCCACCAGCTACCCATTTGGTTTGGGGTTTGCCGTTTGTGCATGTTCACTGTGCATGCAATAGGTTTGCATGCAACTTGAAGCAGTTTGCTGGTAGTATGCTTGTTGTGTGTTTGCTGTCTGCTTACTGTACGCCCGGTGTTTCTCTTTCTGATGATTCTAAATCCAATACTATGTAAAATGTAAATAATAAAAAATCATAATACTTAATGAAAAAAAAGGTGATGTAAGATGCATAAGAGGAAGACAATAAATAGCATTTAACTTGGATTGTGACAGCTCAACATATATAAGAGGAAGAAAAATAAATACAAATTAATATAAACTGTGACATAAAAGCTTAATTAATTTTGAGACTAATTAGTAATCAGCATATATAATTAGACACATGAGATTTACTATTAGGATAATATTTTTTCTAATATTTAAATTGACATCAACACTTTTTTACTTTTTCTCATTGTTGGAGTGTTCATTAGTTAAATTTGAAGAATGCAATTATTCATGAAGCTTTGATGATGAGATTTATATGATTCTTGTTTCATGTTATGACTGGAGTGCTACACCAATTCGATTCGAAGAATGTATTTATTCACATTTGATAATGTGGTTTAAATAGATCTATTTGTTGATTTTGGGGACTAAAAAAAATAATTAAGTTTAATATACATGCTACAAATTGCCCTCTATTTGCTTAAATAATTATCAAAATTTTGAATTAAATTATTTTATTTTGTAATTCCTTTTTTTTTTTTTTGAATTTTTAGGCATAATATTAACTTTTCATATTTTTATTAGAAGTTTATATGTAATCATTTAATTAGTTTGTGTGGATCTATTAATAATATTATTACTGCATGATGTGTATATTAGAGGTGTCAAATGAGTTGTGTCGAGCTAACACGGCCTATTTTTTGGTGGTCCACTTGGGCGAGGCACGACACGACTCAAAATGGGTAGGCCCGACTTGCCCAAATTTGCCTAATTTAGGACGGGTTGTGCCGGGCCTGATGAGTTTCATGCCGGGGTGTGCTAGGCCTTGTGGGTTTCGTGCTGAGTCATGCTAGGCCTTGTGGGTATTTTGCCAAGTCGTGCTGGGATGTGATGGGACTTGTCGTTTTCATCTATTCGGAATTGAGTCATTTCTAACTTCAAATATATTTTAAATTTTAATACTAAATTAAATAAATAAATAAATTAATATAACAAAAATAAAATTATAATTATAAGTCTTAATTCACAACTCAAAAAAATAATATAATATAAATATTATAAATTTTAATTATTTTGTTTTTGTAACGTAATACACGTATGGATTACAAAATATCAAAGCAAACTCAAAAGATAAAAATTATTATATAAAAAAAACTTTTAAACATAAATTTCATAAGTATTTGAATAAATAAAGAACAAAATAATAATGAAATTGAAAGCAACAAACTCAAATGATAAATATCAATAGATAAAGACAATCAAAAAATAATCAATCTCGTAAATATATGATGGTATTACTAGTGGTAGGCCATAGACAATAGACTCAATTTCAGTCATCATCAAAGTTTCATGAATTATTATTAACCGTCAACTCTTTCGCTCTTGCTATAGTTACAATATGATTCTGGATGCTCAAGTTCGAATTCTCTTAATTCTTCATACATACTAATATCTTAATAATATCTGACTATAATCTAGATCTACTATTTGAAATAATATTCATTGCAACAGAAAAAGTAGATTCAGATACTATGCTCGATATCGAATGAGTTAGTAAATCTCATTTCATCTTAAACAGTAATGAATAGTTGGACTCATGATTTTTATCACTGTAAAATATCAAGGTTCTTGTCATTAGTATGTGATAGAATTAAATAGTAATTGAGATCTAAGTATCGAGACAGCTCACTCTTATTTGATGGTCTACCCCCTTATTTTTTTATTGCTAACTAAATAGAGAAGTTAGCATCTCTGAATATGGTATTTATGTTTGTACTCGGAGTTTAGCTATTACTACCATCATATCTAGTATCGTAATATATGAATAGTTTAGTCAATTTTTCGTGAATGAATTCTTTATGTTAGTGTTCCTGATTCATGCATGAGAATATGTATGCCAAAATGTTCTTTATCTATTCCACCTTAACTTTAGGTTCTATATAGACAGTCAGACAATAAAAAGATGCAATGGTGGACATGTATTTTAAGTATTTGATTTTTATCTCAAGAGCCTTGTCACAAAATATTGGTTCATTTCTAAATTTTTTAAATATGCTACTAATATTACACATGCACCCGAGTACAATTAAAATTGTGAGAGTATAAACTGAATAACACATATTCATTATGTCAAAAAATTTTTAGGAATTTCAAAATGAAATTCTTATAGCACAATCATTATCGTTAATAATAAGTTTGTTACTTATAGATTGACGTAGTTGGATATCATTTATTCGTATCCAACACATGATTCTAATATTAGATATGTGTAATTTTAACGGTATCTCATATTTGATTGAAATTTTTTCTTCTTTAGACCCGTAGATAAATAGAAACTACGAAATTTCTATTATTTGTGAAATGTATGGAAAAATTATAGTGAGTTACCTATATTTTTTAAAGCGGGGGAAATAATCTTTATCCTCATTTATATTATGAGGTTAATGACATGATACATGTATCTAACGTAGAAAATTTTTATTAATGATTCGTCTCTAATATACCTAATATGTTAATAGTTATCCAATTATTAGATGTGTTATCGAGTGTAATACTATATATTTTATTTTAAATATTATATTTTTTAAAGATTATTATTATGCACTCATAAATGATCAGATTATCATGAGGATGAATAATCTTTGAGAATCCTAAGAATTTTTTATTTAGTGTCTATTTAAAATCTATATATTGGGTGGTGAGGCATATATAAGATGCATCATCGTGATTAGTCTAGATATCAGACATCATAGATATCATGTCAATATTTCCTAAATTCATTAATTATTATTATTATTTTACGTTTTAGTATTTTAGTATATTATTTTTAGATGCGGACCTAGGAATCTTATGATATACAAGCTAAAAAATAAGTCTGCATGATACTGACTACCCTTAGATTCTCTAAAAATCTAATCAGAACATCCATCGTTGTGATCAGTTTTCCATGCATTTTTTTCTAGCTCGTTGTGATATATAAAGGGGGCCAACATAGAGGTTGCCCTGGATTCAACCTTAAAGACCAATTGCCGAGTTGAGTTTGCTTAAGATTTAATCCATTATATTTTTTGATATATTATTCGACATGTCTTTTAAGGTACACAGTCTCATATTAACTCTTACAGGTTAATATTTTTTTAATAATATTTGTATTGTATTGATTTTTCATTGGTTTCTCTAATATTTTTATTTTGTATAATATTAATATGAGTCCAAATTATTTATTTTCTTTTAGTTTTTTATTTTTTAGATGTTTGAGTCGAGATCATGCAAGAAAATAAAGTTTTAGTGGTCTTTGACATTTTGTATGGTTATTGTTATCCATATTAAAATTTTCTACGTTTATGTTAATGTTAATTTCATTATCGTTATTAAAATTATTATTTGTTATTTTTTATCTTTATATGTTTATTAATTATATTTTAAATTATTTTTTTAAATTAAATATTAATTAATATTAAACTATTAACTAAAATAAAAATAAAAAAACTAAACAAGATTTTTAAAATAATACCCATAGAGTATAAAATTTTATTTACTTGATAATGTGTGTAGTCCGATAACTGTTGTTGGCACTATAGTCTGCAAGGAAGCACGGACACGGCTCCCTACAGCCGCGTCCACGTGTCCGACACTTGGACACGTGGACATGGTACAGACATGGTATAGACACTGCACGGATATGTGTCCGATATGTCACATGGCATATCAGACAGTGGCGTATCGGACGTCCAGTGGCCAATGTCGCCGCATGGGCGATGTTGGCCACTCGACGCAGGCGGCAGGCGCGAATTGAGGGGGGAGGCAGAGGGCAGGCGCGAATTGAGGGGGGAGGCAGAGGGCAGGCGCGAATTGAGGGGGGGAGGCAGGGGCTGGCTCGAATTGAGGGGGGGAGGCAGGGGCTGGCTCGAATTGAGGGGGGGAGGTAGGGGTGGGCGGGAATTGAGGGGGGGGAGGCAAGGGGGCGGGAATTGAGGGGGGGAGTCAGGCGGGAGCTAAAATAAAATAAAATATTTTAATAAATAAAATAAAATATTTTTATTTTATAAAATAAAAAAATATATTTTTATATAATATAAGATAATTTTAAAATATTATTTTATAAAATAAAATAATTATAAATATTATCTTATAAAAATAAATAAAATATAATATTTTAATTTAATAAAATAAAAAATATATATTTATATAATAAAATAAAATATATTATTTTATTTTATAAAATACCTAATATTTATAATTAATAATTTTTATTTTTATTTTTTTTTTCATGCCGTTAACTAACCATATCCGTATCCTAATTTTTTAGAATTTGCCGTGTCCTCGTATCCTGCCGTATCGTATCCCCATGTTCGTGTTCGTGTCCATGCTTCTTAGACAGTCTGCATTCAAGTTTCGAAAGGAGAGAGAGAGAGATGATATGAGAGAGATGATATGAGAGAGAGAGAGACAATGATAAAATTAATTAGAAATAAAATATATATTTGAGAATGCGAGGAGGTATACATATAAAATACAAAAAAGTAATTAAAAAACTTATTTTTTTAATACTTTTGTGATATTTTTTTATTAATTTTTGGGCAGAATCCCAATAGTTGATGAATTTTTATCCCTAGCCGTTGGACATGAATCTGACGGCTTAAAACATTTTTTGTTTGAATTTTTTTGTTCGTTGGGTTGATTTGACCCAATGGTTCCAAAAGCTTTTACTTCCAGGCTAGGGCTTAGGTTGAGCCCAATGTTCAGGCGGTAGGGTTCGGATCGTGCCCAAACACAAGCTTTAGATCCGGCCATCAGTTGCATGGTTTGGGTCGTGCCGATGAATTGTGCCTTTGGGTCAGACAATTGAGTCATGTCTGTAAAGAAAATATGCTGGCTGTAAACTATAACTAAGTAGAATTATTTCTGAAGAGACTTTTTATTTTATTCTATATTCTTACAAGTAATATAATGATTTTTTTATAGGCTATAGTTTGTCATTCTAAAACTAAAAATTAAAAATTATCACCCATAAAAGTAATTGATGACTCTTGACATTTCATCTTCCGCATTAAAAATGGATATTTAATGTTTATTTAACAAGACTCCCTTATAAATTTAAATATTTCTACCATCTTTCATGCCGAGGATTTTTTGTAGTTATCGAATAGTTTCGTAGGTAGCAATTTCGTGAAGATATCCGCGACTTGATCCCAATTTGTCATGTATACTAATTCTATATTTCCTTTCTTCACTTGATCTCGAATGAAGTGAAAATGAACGTCAATATGCCTGTTTCTCTCATGATTCACCGGGTTCTTGTTTAACTCAATTATTGATTTGTTGTCAACTTTTATCTGAGTCGCACCGAGTTGTTGCTCTATCTTGCCCAACAAATTTCTGAGTCATATCGCATGACGTACACACAAAGATGCTTTAATATATTCAACTTCATATGTCGAGAGTGTTACGATTGGTTACTTCTTTAAAAGCCAGGTAAACGCCGTGTCACCCATAAAAAATATATAACCCGATGTGCTTTTCTGATCGTCCAAGTCTCTGCACCAATCACTGTCGGAGTATCCGACCAACTTGTAATCTGCTATATTTATATAAAATAACTCGAGTGACATTGTTCCTTTGATATAACGTAGAATTCACTTTAATGCTTTCCAATATAAATATACTGGCTCTTTCATGAACTGACTTACAATGCCAACACTTAATGTAAGGTCCGACCTTGTGCATGTGAGATAGCGAAGGCTTCCCACTAAACTCTAGTATGTGTTTGCGTCGACTCGTTCTCCTCCATCAAACTTAGAGAGTTTTGCACATGGTTCCATTGGTGATGAAACTGGATTGCAAGACTCCATTTTATACTTCTTTGTATATGCCTCCTGGGATGCAAGACTCCATATTTCATTGTCTTACCTCCAGACCAAGGATAAACTTTATCAATCACATATCTGTCATCTCGAATTTTCATGTCATTATGTTCTTGAACTTTTGTATCATTTTATTATTATTCCTCATAAAAATGAGATTATCATAAAGAGCAACAAATAACATATTACCTCCACTTTTATTCACATAAAGTGCATGTTCGTAGGGACATTGCTCGAACCCGTTCTCTTTGAAGTATGTATCGATACGAGTATTCCACGCTCGCGATGTTTGCTTCAATCCATAAAGAGTTTTCTTCAATTTTAACACCTTATTTTCTTCTCTGATTTTCATGTATTCGGATTGTTGTTTAAATAAATTTCTTCTTCCAGCACATCATTTAGGGATATCGACTTGACATCTATTTGTAATATCGGCCATTTGAATTGAGTCGCTTGTGAAATGAGCAATCTGATTGTCTCTATTCTTGCAACGGAAGCAAACATCTCGTCATAGTTGATTCCTGCCTTTTGCTTGTAACTCTTTGGTACAAGTCTTGCCTTATTTCGTTTTATCTCCCTGTGAGCATTCATCTTTTTCTTAAATACCCACTTGATATCAATGGGTTGAGTTCCTTTTGCCAATTCTGCTAACTCCTATTTATTATTGCGATCTATTGCTTTAATCTTTTTATCCATGATAGTTTATTACTTCTTGTTTTGTACCGCATGTTCAAAACTTAAATTTTTAGAATCTACCAAAAGACATACAGGGTGTACCTCATTTGTCGAATCATACAAATCTTGTAAGCTTTGTATTTTGGGTTGTCGTGGTTCATCTTCATCATCAATAGTTTTAGAATTTTCTGGTATTGTTGTTGGTATAGTAGTTGATGATTCTCCAATTTTGATGATATCCTCTATTATTTTATTTCAATCTCATTTATTTGTTTTATGAACTCGTACGTCACGACTTACTAGAATTTTCTTACTTATCAGGTCGAATATCTTGTATCCTTTTGTTTTCTCATCATATCCAATAAAAATATATTATTTGCTTTATCTTTGAGCTTTGTTCTTCGCTAATCTGATACGTGTGCGTAGGCCAAACTGCCGAATACTTTGAGATGAGAGATTGTTAGTTTTTGTCCGCTTCATATCTTTTATGGTGTTTAATCATATAATTTCGCATGTTGACACTGATTTTGAGCATAGACGGCGTATTGCACGGCTTCCGCCCAAAATTCCTTTGGTATTTTTTTGCTTTTGAGCATTGAACAAACCATGTCGAGAATGGGTTGGTTCTTCCTCTCGGACACATCATTTTACTGTTGAGAGTATGATGTAGTTAGAAATCATCTTATGTCATGCTCCTCACAATACTCTATGAAAATTGTCGAAGTGTATTCGCCACCCCTATCGGATCGTACAGATTTGATGTATTTACCGGTTACTTTTTTTCACCAGTACTTTGAATTTTTTGAACACCTCGAATATCGTAGATTTTTATTTCAGAAAATAAATCCAAGTTTTTCGTGAGAAATCATCAATAAAGGAAATGAAATATCTTTTGCTGCTGAAAGATTCAGAGGTGATTGATCCACATATGTCGGAATGAACTAACTCGAGTGGTTGCTTAATCTGATATTTTGTCTTCTTTTGAAATGACATTCTTGCATGCTTTCTGAGCACACATTCTTCATAAAATTTTTTCTCGTATTTCATTTCGGTAGTCTGTGTACCATGTTTTTCTTTGCCAACTTGTTTAGGCCTTCATGATATAGGTGACCAAAATGGAGATGCCACAGTGACACATTCATTATCTTCTACGTTGACTTGCAAATATTTTTCTCGTACACTTTTCAAATTCAGTTTGTACATTTGATATTTTCCAATTTTAACTTGTGCGACTGAATGCTATTGCTTGTCTTTCAATAGTAATATCCATCTTTCATAAAAATTGAATAATCTTTCTCCATGAGTTGCTCCATACTTAAAATATTGCTCTTGAGGTCTGATACGTAATATACATCTTGGATTGACCCAATAAAATCATACTTTTGTACATAATAAATCGTACATTGGCCTTTGACCTCAACATTCGAGCCATCTCCAAATGATGTAGATACAATTTTAATCTTTCGCATATCTTTGAAACAATGATTGTGCCCACACATATGGTTGCTTGCAGCTATGTCGAGATATTACACCGTGTCGTTGTTGGTGTTGACTTTGTTATATACCATTAATAGAACTTTCTTTCACCTCATCTTCCATGGCTAGGCTGGTTATCCCTTCCATCTTTTTTTTCGACTCGATATTCTTTTGCATAATGCCACACATTTTCACAATTGTAATATTTATCGGAATTATAATCCTTCACATAGTGATCATATTTGCCACACTTGTAGCACTCGATGTTGGAATAATTTGACTGATTGTTTTTTTCATGATAGCCTCCTCTTTCATGATAATTTTGTTGGTTTGATTGTCTATTCTCCTCATGATACCCTTCTTGACTATGACTTTTCTTACTGTGACTATTTCCTCGACCACCACGATCACGCCATTTATCTCGAAAGTTGAGAATAAAATATCTTTTCGTCATTGAACGATGCTTTGGATTAAAGTGCTTGCTTAAGTGTCTTCTCCTCATTCTTCTTACGATATTCATGTTTATTAGGGAACCGACAAGCTTGTCGGCCATGAACATTGCTAGATCATTTGATTCTTCTATGACACGTATCACATTCTCAAAATTGTTAGTTAATGACTTCAAAATCTTTTTCACGACCTGTGCATCAGACAACTTTTCTCCATCTCGGTTGAGTTGAATCACCACGATTTGAACACGCGTGATGTAATCGGATACACCTCCTGACTCTCTCATCTTCATGCCTTCCAACTCATTGCGAAGAGTTTGAAGGCAAATTTGTTTAACTTAGTCGGCTCATTTGTACGCAGTCTCTAAAATCTCTCACTCTTTTTTTTTTATGTTTTTGCACTTGCTATCTTCTCAAAGGTTGACTTATCATTAGCTCAGAACAACATGTATAATGATGTCTTATCTTTTGATCGTGTTTCTTTTAACGCCTTATTTTGAGTCGCCTATATTATTTGGTAGATTATGGTTCTTCGAAATCTTCTTGAACCACCTCCAAACAATCCACAGAATTGAGAAATATTTTTATTTGGATGCTTTAATTCTCATAGTTCATATTCGTTAATCGGGGCAGTGAGATATTATTGATTATACTCCCCATCCCTCCGATACCAAGTTGTAAAGAAAATTTGCTGGCTGCAAATTATAACTGAGGAGAATTATTTCTGAAGAGGGACTTTTTATTTTATTCTATATTCTTATAAGCAATATAATGATTTATTAATAGGCTATAGTTTGTCCATCTAAAATTAAAAATTAAAAGTCATTATCACCCGTAAAAATAACTACTGACTATTTATATTTCATCTTCCGCATTAAAATAAACATTTAATATTTATTTTATAGTGTCTGGCCTGACGTGAGGCCCGGGTGAGCTCGGCACGACATGAAATGAATTGTGGTGAGAGCCAGCCCAGCATGGACCTAGGTATTGGCCTAGAAAAGATTCTAGACTGTCATGTTTGGCCATGCACAGCTCAGTAGGGTTGTGCCTTGGGTCGGGCCGGGCTATCCGGCCCACTTGCTACCTCTAGTATATATCTTTCTTGGACATTTTTTTGTCTTAGTTTTAATTGATAAATTTAAAATATCTAAAAATATTTTTTTTGATATGTTGGTGATATATTTTAATGTTTGATTATACAAATATTAACATACTAGATTTTATAAGAATTCTAAAATTAAATATATTTGAGCAAGAATAGTACTAGGATGACTGATCATCTGTGAAGTTCATGTGTTATTTGTATTTGTTAAAGATTATATTTTGGTACGATGATAAATATCTTTGTCTAAGAGAGATAAATATTATATTTGAGACTTATCATATACATTTTTTTTTGATTTTTTTGAGGATAAAATTATTGATATATTAACTTCTCTTATATCTTGTTTTAAAGTGAAAGTTTTGTGCAATTGTACTGAATAATAATCATTTAAACAATTAAAAATATATTCCTATAACTGTACATTTTCTTAAATTATGTTAAAATCATTATATAAATGTTGAATCTTTAGACATGGGAAGATATTATTAGGTATTTAGATTTGAGATTAATGAATACGTAATATTTTTTAAGGAAAATCTTATTAAAGAAATAGAGAACTAATTATTTTGAAATGATGAAAATACAAACTATGATGTACATTTTTAGTCTCTTTTGGATCAAACTATTCTAAAGGATATTATTATGTTTGTGGTGCAATTAAATTTGTAGTCATATTATTTTCAATCAAATCTATTATTTAAATATGATATATATTTTGATGTCAATTATTATTTTATTAAAAATAAAATATATTGTGTTGGTATTTTTATGAAAGCTTTTGGAAAATAAAAGGATTACATGTGTTTTACCCAATCTTATATGCTCTTTGAAATAAGCAAATAAAATATTTATTTATTTATATTTTTTTTCAAAAAATGTGTTACATAAATATAGTGGATACAAAATTAAATATGATTGAGTAAGAATAATACTTGGATTTGAATGATTTGATCACCCGATAAATTTTTATGTTACATATATATATATATATTGAAATTATAATTTTGGTGTGATAACAAGTATTTTTGTTTAAGGATAGTAGGTTTTAGGTTTGATAAGTATTAGACACTTTTTGACTTTTGGGAGATAAATCTTTCGAGATATTAACCTCGTACTAGGTACGACCTCTTCAAAAGATCAAACAAGTGATCTTAAAAGCTGTTATGTGAAAAGGAATGAATCTTGCCAGTAAAAAGTAGCAAAACCTTGGCACAATGGTGAAAGGTCATCACCGTATGGCATTCGGTAAAACTCATGGTTGGTTTGTGTGTGTTCACGAGGCTTCTCTTCACCCGTTACTTTTGTTAGCCAAACTTGTTTTCTACATTTTTTTAGATCCGCCCATCTCTTTGGGTTTTTGATATCTCAAACTTCAATGCCTTGTCTAATGATTCATTTTTGTTTAATATACAGTTATAAAAGATCTGAAATATGCGGAGACCCATGAATGGGTGAAAGTTGATGGCCGTTCTATCACAATTGGCATAACAGACCATGCTCAGGCTCACCTTGGTGATGTAGTCTATGTTGAATTGCCAGAGGTGGGCAGCAGTGTGAAGCAAGGTGAGAGTTTTGGTGCAGTTGAAAGCGTGAAGGCTGCTAGCGATATTTATTCTCCTGTTTCAGGAAAAGTCATTGAGGTTAATAATGAATTGGGTAGCTCTCCAGCTTTGGTTAGTCCTCTTTTACTAATGTACATCCTCAAAAATATATCATCCAACATAGTGTGTGTGTATGTGTGTGTTTAATATGAATAAAAAATTTGTATAATCTATTTGTTTAATAGATAAACTCTAATCCATACGAAAAGGGATGGATAATGAAGGTGGAGATTGGTGACATGGAGAAACTGAAGAACCTAAAGGATGCAGATGAATACTCAAAGCATTGTGAAGAGGAAGAGGCAAGACACTGAAATTGGCTATGTGCTTTTTTTGGAGCAATTTGAAAAGCACAAAATGTGTTTAGATATTTTCACAAACATGTTCTTCATTTATTCATTTAACAGCAGTCCAATAAAAATGAGTATTTGTTGTTTGTTGGTTTTGTCATTCTAATGTATAATTACGTGTAAATTGTTGGCTTTCTCTTTCTAGAAAATCTAAAATGTTGGTGAAATATGTCATTAGCTTTTTTTTCCTAATTTTGGGATGCATGAAAATGATTCTTATTTTGCTTTGGTGAAAATATGGCAGAGTGGATTTTTGTAAATATTATTTTACTTTTTTCAAAAAGACTGGGTGGGGCGGGCATAGTCTGATTGGACTGTGCCAGATACCTGGTCTGAGGTCTTGGGTCACATAATCCATGCTGCTGGCTGGACCGTGTCTGCAGGTCAGGCACTCGGGTTGTGCCTAGCCTGGCATGATGTCCGGCACCCCTTGGCCCAACACGACAAAAGGCATTCTTCAGGCGGGCACGACCTAGGTCTGGGCATGGTTCTGGACCGTGCATTGCTAGATTAGGCACAACTTAGTTGGGTCGTGTCTCAAGCCATGCATGGGCTGCTCAGCTTACTTGTCACCTATACATTTGGTTGAGATGATTCATACACTCATCTTTTTAAAAAGTGTTTCAAAGTATGTTTGAGAATGTATAATTATTAATAATAATCAATCTCATCAACGAGATATCTTCCTGTCATTTCTCATAGTCTGTCCTTTAATATCTTTCACTTTGGCAAGAGATTGTTTAGTATATTTTTCAGTATTTGAGAGTAATTAATTAGTTATAAATATCTCTCTAGGACATGACAAAATAATATGTATATGGTGATAAAATATATCAATTACATTAGCTTCTAAAAGAGATATAATTATCATTTGTTTAAGACTAATTGTGTATTAATGAGTTTTGATATTGAATTTTTTGATTAATTCTTATTTTTTAATAAGCTTAGAAAAAAAAATAAGTGTCAATTAGATTAGAGGTGTCAACTGGGCAGGGTGGTTTGGGCAGGGTGGTCTGGGCACGTCCAGAGGCATGGCCCGGTTTAGCCATGACTGGCCCGACATGGCACGACCTAGAATCGTGCTTGGACCTAGGTCATGCCGCTCAATGGCATAGTTTCTTGTTATGTTGGGTGGGTACGAGCGGTGTCTCATGTCAAGCTAGACACAACCCATGTGTTTGGGGCTGGCCCGAAAGAATGATCATGATCCACTAGCTCGGCTGCCTGCCAACCCAAGATCGACTAAAGGTCATGGGTCCCCACCGATTGGGTTGGCTATATTTTTACAAAAATCTGGCCATGTAAGTCGGATCTTGCTTATGTGGCTGATTGTAATTGGCAGATCATGTAAGCTGATCACCTGTTATGTTTTTACACAATGGGTTTTATAGGGAATCATTCAACATGGTCTGACATGACAATCAACCATGCCACCATGAAATGATAGGCCGACCACATTATTCATGTGCCGTGTCTGGCACAACATAGTGGCATGACCAAGCCTAGAAAAAAATAAGTAATGTCGTTATTAGATGTGTCAAATGGGTCGTACCATTCCAGCATGACCCATTTTTTTAGGCATGGTCATGCTACCATCCCTTGCAGGACACGATACAGTATAATTCTCGTGTAGTGCCAGACAAGACACAATATAATTCCTTTGCCAGACATGTTATGGTATAATTCTCGTGTCGTGCTAGACATGACAATATAATTTTCGTGCCATGCCCGACACAACATAAGAATAATGTGGCTGGTTCCACATAGCATGGTGGCACATGTCGATTGCAGTGCTATGCTGGACCATGCTAGATGGTTCACTTCAGAACTCATTTAAAAATGTAAAGGGTGGTCAGCTTACGTGGCCAGCTAATTGTAATCGACCATCTAAGTAAGATTTGACTTACGTGGCCAATTTTTTTTTTAAAATTTATAACTTGTCTTGTTGGGTGACCCATGACCCCTAGGCAATCCTGGGTTGGTGGGAGCCGGGCTAGTGGTCCACACCTCTGGGTCAAACACATGGGTCATGCCTAGCTCGGTAGGAGGCATGACTCGTCCCCACCTAGCACGACAAGAAACTATGTCATTTGGTGCATGGCCTGGGACTAGGCACAGTTCTAGACCGTGCCATCGTAATGTGCTAGACATAGCATGATATAATTCCCATGTTGTGCTTGGCATGAGAATAATGTGGTTGATCCAGCATAGCATAGTGGCATGCTAGACCATGCCAAATAGTTTCTTGTAAAACCCGTTGTGTGAAAATATAATGGGTGGTTGGCTTATGTGGTTGATCAATTGTAATTCGCCACATAAGCAAGATACAGCTTATGTAGCTATATTTATTTTAAAATTTATAATTTGTTCATTCGGGTGATCACACGATGGGGTTCAACCCTTGACTCTTAGTTGTCCTAGGTTGGTGGGTGGTCGGGCCGGTGGACCGTGCCTCCAGGTCAGGCACACGGGATATGACTAGCTTGACACGAGGCATGACTCGTTGCACACTCAGCATGACATGAACCATGCCATTGGGTGGCAAGACCTAGGACCATGCACAATTCTGGATTGTGCTGTGTTGGGCTAGGCATGGTTGAACTAAATCATGATTGGGCCGCCTGACCTGGTAGACACCTCTAGCCAGCACAACATAACCCATTTGATGCCACCTCATTAAATACATAAGAATTCTTACTTTTTTTAATCCTTCAAAGTGCCACTTGGGCTTCCAACTAGTTGACATACTCACTCTTAAGATTAATTTAAATATGTTGTTTCACATTGTAATGACACTTCAATGGAGTCATTACATGTACAAACAAGTAAAAAATAAATTGACTTTATAGAGATTAAGGTTTCCCCACAAATGGAACTCCCCCATATCTAGATGATCTAATAGCTCCAATGTCTATTTTGACTCCAACTCAAGATGAGATAGGAAGATGAGACTTGATCATCCAAGACTCAAAGTCTATACTAAAAGAAATGGACATACACAACCTATTCAAAACAGGGAAAATATTTTCATAGGATAGAGGCATCATATTTTAGGAGGTAATATTGTCACAAAAGAGGTATGCACTGAATATTTTTATTAAGGTTGGTATACATGGTTGTTCTAAAATAGATTATCATATTGAGCTATCTTTTGATTTCTTATATGATATAGTTCATCTGGTTAACACAACTACAAATGAAGAAAATCATAGAACATATTAACTATTTAATTATCAATTGATTAGATATAGCTAATGGAATTAGTATAATTAGTTGTTTTCTGAGATTTCCCTTAATATGTTTACCTCAAAACAACTATTCGCATACTGAGATATGTAAAAAAAAATCTCAAACTTTCTATCTTGTTCTGTCATCACGCACAACTATAGCCATTCAAGTATTTAAGTTCTTATTGGGCACTAGCTTGCATTAAGAGGAGGTCCACTATAATTTTTTTTTGTATTTTTATTGAAGGCAATGTTGTCACCTAGAAAAATAAAAAATAATAGGTTATCTTGAGATTCAATGCAGAGAGAGAGGTCAGGTTTATGATGAAAATCACTTGCCATATACTTAGATTAGTCACATTCTTAAAGAGATTGAATTCTCACTCACTTTTCCCACAACTCTCTTCTATGACATTCATGCTACAAGGCATATATGGCAACTAAGAGATCATCTCTTATGATTCTTATGAATATACTTACTATGATATTATTATTTGTAATATTATAAAATATCATATAATATATTTAATTTTATATTTCTTATTCCCTAAAGATTTTTTTCATACTCTTATATACAACATGACCATTATGAAAAATGTGATATCTCATGAAATCTTATATTTAATTTTCAATTATAATCAAAATGGTGGATAATAATGTATGAAAATGGAACATCATCATGATAAGTTTATATATTGGATGTCATTAATGCCACTAATCTAGGATCTTTGGTAAATTTAAGTAGAAGACAAACACTAGTAAATATTCTGCTAGTATCTTTTCTTCTAACCTCATAGTTGTAAATGAACGAGATCATCGAACCTAATTTTGATGCAAATTCAATTATCCATGGTTAAGTTGAGTTTGCTTAGAATCAAATGCATCATATTATTTTGGTATATTATTTGGCATGTCTACTATCAAACATATAAAACTTTAAGTCTAGTATCTATCAAGCATATTGATATTTAGTTTAGAGCATTAGTAGTAGAAAGAAATCTTTTTAATTGTTATACATATGTATAACTTTAACTCTCATATCTATCTAGTATATAAAATATAAAAAATATAAGGTAGGCAGTGGACAACATAAACTCAAATCATAATTTCAAGGACTATGGTTTGCCAAATCAGATGTAATCCATTACTAATTATAAAATTAATTTATTAATGCAAAAAAAAAAAAAAAAAAAAACTCTTAAGTAATCAACTAAAACTTTTGCCTTTTGAAAAATTGTGAGAATTAGAGAGAAGATAGGAGATTATAGTTTGGGTATGAAAAAATATATATTTTATGTACTTATTTATTATACCGTAAAATTCAAATAGGTTTTTTTAACTTTTTATTGACAAAATCCTTCTATCCCTTGGATTCTATCTAGCATGCTAGAAACAAAATCCAACAAGTGAACTATGATGCTAGATTGCTAGTAATCAAAAAAAAAAAAAAGGGGGCATGTAAACCACACTCATCACATCTAGACAATTTAAAAATTTTTTAGCATGATGAAGGCATGACATGGGAACAATCTGAGTCTTTTTTTACCAATGCTACTAACCACTTGGGTCATGCCATACTGAATACAAATTCAACATCCATGCCAAATCACATGGATTGACAAGCCCCGAGCTGTGCTACCATACTAGCTCGTGCCTATTCAAAATATGGGTCTAGCCTTACTTGGGTTGCTTTTAGTGGGATGAGATGTGAGCTCTACTTGGATTGCCTGACATATTTTCTACCTCTAGGCATATAACGTATAATCTAATATTTCATGAGCAAACAAAATAGGTAAATTATTTTTTTAAGAAAAAAATTTATGATAAGACTAATTTTATAACTTACATTCTTATAATAGATCAACCCATCAATATTTTTATAAAAATCTTGAAGTGGCTTTAAATCATATTTCTCTCCTCAAAGTTTGATATTCTGGATATTTACGTGCTAATTTAAAGGATATACTATGGTTTAACATCATTTTTATATTCTTGCATTTATCCTTTATGAATGAGCACCCAACATATGAGTTGCCGTGTTATTTTTTTTGTTCATGGGATGGGATATTGTTTGTATTTATTGATGTTTAATTATTGAAAGTTTATATTTGTCAATAGGTAATACTCTATTTATTTTTTGTTAAATGCACATCTTTTTTGATGGAATTTAAAATGGTTAATTTTCCATCAACACATCCAAATGTCTCATAAAAACCAATCTTCCCTGTTGTGTGGTTTCACCGGAGTATCTTTTATGATCAACTTTTACTCATATTTTTTAGGATGATGTACTCAAGACACATGACCATTATTATGAAATGTATGTTTATGTATTGGGCCTATAAGATATGTCATACATGTGAGATGCTTTCAATTAGAGAAAATTCAATAACAAGTGCATGTGACAAGGTGTGCTTGCAACAAAGGAGTATTTTTTACCTTCTCTACAAATATAAATAAAAGAATTTTCAAATATCTCAATTGATTGACTTCAATTCTACTAATTCCATCTACCTTACTATCATTTTAAGACTTTTTAAGAAAAAAATGAAGTTATTCAGTTATTCTTGTTGAGAATATATATATATATATATATTATTTATTTATTTTATTTTGTTGCAAGAATAAATTTAGGATGCTAGTTAAAAAAAATAATTTGTATTTACAAATAGTCACGTAAAAGATAAACCAAGTGAAACGATATATTCTAAATGAACAAAACCATTCTTATTTACCTAGCAAAAATGACAATTCAATATTGCAGATATTTTATTAAAAAAAATACTAAGAAAGATGTTGAACAATTGTGTTTACACTGTAATGATATTAAGATACAGAAGACAACATGAACAACATAAAAAAACAAGTAATATATATCTAATCCAGCAATCCAACCACGACAGAATCAAAACAAAAAATAAAATACTAGAAATAATGTGGTTCGCTAGTCGCTCAGTACGACTAGCTACATCCACTAGAAAACGCTTATGCTTTACAAATTAAACCAACAAAAAAACCATCTTACAGTATGCAGCGCAAAATAGTCACGATAAAACATGCATAGAGAGAGAGAGAGATAGAGAGAGAAGATGATGATGAACTATTCCTCGGGTCCAAAAACATCAACCCGAAATTATAATTACAAAATATTTTATAATAAAAACTCTCTCAGTTCATTTAACCGGGGCGTGTCAAATCATGGGACGGGTCAGGCTCTGCTCTAAAATTTCGGCCCGCTGACCAGACAACGGGATCTCTGTTATTATGCTACTGCTGCATCCCCGGCCTCTTAATATTTCATTTCTTGTACTTACACGAAAATATTACAAATAGAAACTATAATACTTGGTTATACAAATAGATTATCAAAAAATAAATTACATATACAACAATAGACATTTATAAGTATTGATAATATTTAGTTGGAGAGTCTAGAAACATTAGAAGAGTATCTTAATTGGTCTTCCCATATTAGAGGAGATTAATATTTGAAATCAAAAAAGATCAAAAAATAAAAATATATACAAAGGTAAAATTAAATGAAAAAGTTCTTAAATTAATTTTATGAAGATGAAACTCATATAGAAATGAATGTAATTAAAAAAATATATGTGTGATCCATGAGTTTTTGTGCATACTAGATCAAAATAAACAATTAATCACAAAATAGACATATGAAAAGAAGATAGAGATCAAGTGTACATGTTGATTGGTTGGTAGTTGTATGAGTTTTTGATTCATGTTAAAGTAGTTACATATCATATCTTTTAACTTATGATTGAGGCTACTAGACAATATAATATTTGGATGAATGATTCTAGAATCTAGTCTGCATAGGGTCAAAGTGAAGAACTTAAGAAAAGAATTAGTGATAACTGAAAATCTAATGAAACCGTGTTTAACTAAGTGGAGAAAATATATAAAATTTTTTATTCATATATTTGATAGATGATTTAATAGAAGAAATCAAGCATTAATGATTTGTTTAGTAAATTATTCTAATATAATGAATGTTCTAAATAGGAAAGGTCATTTAAATTGTTTGATGGATTAGTGAATGTTCTAAATGAATGTTCATGTCATATAATAAATAATGTTTTTAAATTTTTTACATTTTTAGTAAGCATTCATTTTTTTAATATGTGATATACACAATTTTATGCTTTGAGATGCTGGAATTGAAATGGCTCACTTTTTTGATAGTCTATTATGTAAATTATCTTTACTAGATGTCATAATATTATATGAATATTCTGGATATTAATAAAATGTTGAGAATAATATTCATAATTAATGACTATATTAATGTGTATATATGGTCAATGCTAATCAACAAGATGAGATAATTTTTTTTTGGATGGAGAGAGTTGTTTTGATTACAAGAGATGTAATTTGTGATTATTTTTCTCAGTATTTTTTGTGGTATATCATGCCATTATGTTGGATTATATTTTTCTCACCCTGGCATATTGGTGTTCAAAGACCTATTATTTTTATGCTGGGTTGGCACAACTCGGCTTGCCTCAAAAATGAGGTGGCCAAGCATAGCACATTGGCCTATTGCTCAATATTAAACATTATGTGTGGTCATGGCCCACATGCCCATTGGTTACTTAGTAAGTATTTTGTATAGTTATATTGGTAATAATTTTTTTTGTCTTAGTATAATTATAGAGAGACTTCAAATAAGTTTTTAAAAATAAAATGATAGAACCTAAAAGAATAAATGATACATATTTTCATTATAAAACTGGTAACAAAGTTAGTTGGTCATTGGACTTAAGATGCATATACTAAGTGAAATAAAATAATATGTATAAAAGAAGTATCTAAAAAGATTGTAGGCATGCCTAAAGAAAATATTTACTTGCATAGAAAAATCTAATGGTGGAAATCTAAGGTTCAACAAACTATCCAGGAGAATTGCAGAAAAAAATGATATTATTGTTTTAAAGAAATGAGATAAACAAAAATGAAAAAACAGTGACATTATATAATGAGAGTAAAAAAGAAAGCTAAGAATGGTTAGTAAAATTAAGTTTCAAGGCATATGATGAGTTATATAATAAACTAAAAAGTAAACAAAGAGAAATGATAATTAAAAGATGGATAGGATGAGAGAGAAGAAAAGTAAAGATATTAGTCAGGTAAAATATATAAAAATATAAATAATTATATCCTGATAAAATATCAAGAAGCCAAAGAGAGATGAAGGATATGTTTTCATTATTTTTAAACAAGTTCATGAATTCATATTTGAAAATTAAGGATGGAAGAGAACTAAACACCATTTGATATGTGGCAAAGACAAAACTCATAGAGGTCAAAGAATCTGTCAAAATGAATACTAGAAAAATTCCTAGGGCCGGATGTTAGATAAATGGAGAGAAAATATTATAATTCCTATTTATAAAAATAAAAAAGATATTCAAGATTATAATAATTATTAAGATATAAAACTAATGAGTCATACTATGAAACTTTGTGAAAAAAATGATTCAACACTTAATATAGATGTTTAAAGAATAAAGATGTTTAAAGAAAAGAAATAAAGATGTTTAAAGAATCAATTTGAATACATGATAGGCAAGTATATTATGGAGTCTATCTACTTAAATAATAAATCAAGAAATATAGAAAAAATAAGAAATACTTATGCATGACATTTATTAATTTAGAGAAAGCTTATGATAAAGTTCTACGAGACTTAATTTGATGGATATTATGTAATAAAGAGATATCAAGTATATATATTTAACTAATAAAAGGCATGTATAAGATAGTAATATCCAAAGTTAAATTAATTCAAGGTGTCACTCATGAGTTTCCAATTGATATTGGACTATAGTATTGATCATCACTAAATCATGTTATTTGCAGATGACATGCATAAGTATTAAGTGGGAAACACGAAATTTGGAGGGTTTCACTTGAGTCCAAGAGATTTGAGATTAGTTCAAGCAAGATGAAGTACTTGAAATATAAGTTTAACCATGTTAAGAGTGATAATGAAATAGTAATCCAAATGGGAAACCAATAAGTATTAAATATTAGATATTTCAAATACCTAGGCTCTATATTAAGTAAAGATGAGGAGATGAATGAAGTTGTATCAGATAGTATTAAGGTTGGAGGAACCAATTGTAGAGTTGTGCTAGGAGATTTTTTGTGATATATGAGTACTCAATAATTAAAGAAAAAATTTTATAGAACATCTATATAACTAGCCATGCTGCAAGGAATTAAATGTTGATGACTAAAAAATATCATATTCAATGGATGAGTGTAGTAGATATGAGGATGGTAAAATGAAATATATGGTAAGACTATAGATGATAATATTAAAAATAAAGTTATTAGAAAAAGATTAAAATAATTCATATAGATGAAAAGATATGAAAGAATCATCTGACGTGGTCAAGATCATGTTCAACATAGACTTCTTAGTGTGTAGGTTAGGAAGTGTGAGACTATTCGAGTAGTTAGAGGAATAATAACTAGAGGCAGGCATAGAAAGAGTTGGGTAGAAATTATAAATAATAATTTATCAATCAAAGGGTTGAAAGTTAATTGAAAAAATAAGAATCATTTAGTTGACTCCAAATAAATTGGATAAAGTTTGGTTGATGATAAAGATTTTTGTAATAATTTTTATTTATATTTTATAAATAAATTTAGGCACTTTAGTGGTTCGGTGCTCCCATCATAATATAAAAGAAAGTAATAAGAAAAAATGAAAAATAAAAATAAAAATAAAAATTTGTAAACTACAACACCCCCCTCAAATTGGTACAAAAAAGTCTAGAGCACCAAGCTTTGAGGATATAAAGATAAGCTGAAGATTTTTCAAGATCCTCATGAAGATGTGTGCTAGTTGCTCTGATATCTAAATATATGTTATAGACATGGTTCTATCCTAATTTTTCTTACGAAGAATGAAGTAGTCCACCTCTATGTGCTTTGCATGTTCATAAAATACTAAATTGGGGTTTATTTACCTTGCTATCTAACTATCATGATAAATAATAGTAGGAGCATAAAGTGGATATCTAATCTTCTCTAGTAGATACTAAATCTAAAATATCTCACAAGTGACTATTTCTATTTCTCTGAACTCAACCTCAACATTAGATCTAAAACCAACTTACTATCTTTTACTTTTATAGGAGACAAGATTATCTTCAAGAAAAGTATAAAATCTAATAATAAATCTCATCTTAGTATTAGTTGTTGTCCAATTCAAATTTGAATATCTCACTAACTACAAATAAACATAATGACTTAAAAAAGAGATTCATAGTACTACAATTATTTTTCATATCACAGTATACTAAGAGTTTTGTTTATGTGAACCTCCCAAGGAGAAAATAAGAAACAACAAACTATACAAATTGCATATGTAATATCTTTCCTGTACTACTTAGTTAATTTTTCTAAGTGACTCATAGGTTATTCAGCAATACTTAGACCTTAGTTAATTTATCTTTCCTGTAATTCTCATATAAGTCATATAATTAACTGAAAGCATTATATTATAAGTAAAATCAATACCTAGATCAATTAGAGTATCTGTTAGAGCATAACCTATGAGTCAAACATCCTTAAGATTATCAAGTACATACCTCATTTGTGATAAGATAATTCCTCTCCTAGAATAGAATACCTTTATACCAAGAAAGTATATGAGTCTCCCAAGATCTATCATCTTAAAATATTTTGGATTGCAATCATCAACTCAAAGTAAGAAATAACATACATGGGAAGCCCTTATATAATAAGAACATTGAATGTGGTAACCCATAGATTGAGTGCTCCTATGAAAACATAAAAGAAAGAAAAACACAGCTGTAAATTATAATTTTTAAATGAAAAAAGTGCATAATGATTTTTTTTTTTCATTTACAAACTTAATTTGTCAGTTACATCTTGAACTTAAACATCATTGTCTATATGAAGATTTAATTTCTTGAAGCCTTTCATAAAAATATCTTCTAAAATTTGAAGCGCTATACTTTCATTTTCTCAATTCTTTAAACATACCAAAACTTATAGTATATATGACACTAAAGTTATCCTTCCATTGGCAATTACAATCACAATGCTAAAAAATTAAACTTTGATACTGTAATAAATATTAGTGAGATTGGTAGATCATGTACCTTTCTAGATAACACAAGTTTGATTAACTAATGATATCTTTGTCATCTCATAATGTTAAACTTTTGTAATACTTCATGGGCTATATGAGTAATTATCTATATATTTGGAAAGCTCACGCCTACTACATGAACTAACTTGTCATATTTCTTATCTAATTATGTGAATAATGAATCATTTTCAAAACAAGTAAAATTATATTACTTAAAGAAATACCATTATAATTACTCTCATAATATTTATATAATTTATTTAATTATTTGTGTCTTATTCTCTATTTTGGGTGACAAGTTCATATTGTTGCCTATGAAATTTAAAATATTTTATAGCTTCTATCTTAACCTCTGGATCCATACAAGTAGCTGAGCAATATAATGATGATATGTTCGACTAATATTATATATATGTATTATACATATTTTATTAATGAGTGTCATATTCGACTAATATTCTATATTATTGAAATACATAACGTGTATTGTAATACTTCTAAATGAAATGCAAGATACAAAAGTGTATACTAAAGATCACTTGTTAATAATATTATAAAATAAAAAAAAATAAAAAAAATAAAAAAAATAAAAAAAATAAAAAAAATAAAAAAAATAAAAAAAATAAAAAAAATAAAAAAAATAAAAAAATAAAAAAAATAAAAAAAATAAAAAAAATAAAAAAAATAAAAAAAATAAAAAAAATAAAAAAAATAAAAAAAATAAAAAAAATAAAAAAAATAAAAAAAATAAAAAAAATAAAAAAAATAAAAAAAATAAAAAAAATAAAAAAAATAAAAAAATAAAAAAATAAAAAAAATAAAAAAAATAAAAAAATAAAAAAATAAAAAAAATAAAAAAAATAAAAAAATAAAAAAATAAAAAAAATAAAAAAAATAAAAAAATAAAAAAAATAAAAAAAATAAAAAAAATAAAAAAAATAAAAAAATTAAAAAAATTAAAAAAATTAAAAAAATAAAAAAAATAAAAAAAATAAAAAAAATAAAAAAATAAAAAAAATAAAAAAAATAAAAAAAATAAAAAAAATTAAAAAAATAAAAAAAAATAAAAAAAGCAGCAACATAAAATTTATTTAAGAAGTTTAAAAATAAAAAAAGTATCTCCCAATCTATGAAATTATTATAATTTTATTGATTTTACTATTTATAAAATCTAATAGAATAAATTTGTTTTCAATACAAGATTGTGAATTAGATATGCTAAATTCTAATGATGTTTAATATTATATTATAAAATGTTACTTTCCAAGCCTATTGATTAATATATATTATATATTTTCTATAATTTATTAGATAAGTTAATAAATTTTATAAAAATTAGTGTTAGGAATTACAATGATAGTTAGGGTTTATGATTTCCTAAGAAAGGAAATTAAAAATAAATAGAACTTTCTTACATGAAGTACATATCACACAATGAGAGATCTAATAGAATAATCACACATGCATACTAGAGGAAAAGAGATGAGGAAGAAGAGAGAGAAGAAAAGAGGAGAGAAATATTTCTTTTGTATTACTATACCTTGCCCAAATATAAATGATACATAAAGTTTTCAGCTCCCTTTTGCTCTATATTATTTTTATTATTTACAATTATTTATAAAACAAGCCTAAACAAAATGCTTAAAATTAAGTTCTAAGTCTTGACAACACATAATATGTCATGATTTCATTCATGTTGCAATATGAAAAAAATATATTTCGATTTGAATCCTTTAGTCATTAGCCACTGCAACACAAATCATGTTGTGACTATATTCCAAGTCAAAATATGTCATGATACTAAAGAATAAGATCACATCTCGAATCCTTATGATTTCCAATCATAACAACAAAAATTATTTTGCAACTTCATTCATATAACACCACCAAAGAATATGATTTTGACTCGAATACATGAGACTTCGAGTCACAACAACATAAGATATTTTGTGACTTATTTAGACTTCACATTTTAATATCGTGACAATGAAGCTTTGCTTTAGCTTTAAAAGAGAGAGCAAAATCCTAACATTCTCTCACTTAGTGTATATTTCTTCTTTATCTTAATCTTAGCTCTATATCACTATTTTTTTTTGTATCAACAACCTTTTACAAGTAAGCAATGACATTCTTCTTCTTGTCATTTTTCTCTAACAGAATCATCCTCTCATAAAATTGCTCTTAGATGAAATAATATATCAATATGCTTTGTCATTGCATAGAAGGCTAGATTCCATGCTAGAAGGATGAAACTATGGCTATCAAATCTAAGGGGCTGTTTGATAATGCACTTAAAATCATCAAACCATTGAAAATTTTAATTTTCAATGGTTTGAAATTTTAAGTACATTTGATAAAAAATATTGGGAGCTGAAAATTTAAAATTTAAAGTGAAAATTCATTGAAAATTTAAAGTAGGTAGAGACCTACTTAATGTTGAAGGTCAAACATTTTCAACAAAATTTTTTTTATAAAAAAATACCATTTTGTTTTTTTTTCCATTTCTTTTTTATTTTCTCATTCACGCTACTGTTCATTTTATGAATCTGTCTCCTCCTCCTCATTTCTCTGCCACCACAAACCCTAACCCTAACCCTCTTTCACGATTAATTTAAGAGAGGAAATAGCAAATCAACTAGTTGTTAATTAATTTTTGTTTTTATATTAAAAATTTGGATAGTTTTAAAGAGTTTAGATTTTATTGGTTATTTTTTTAACATTTTTTTTTTGGATTTATGATTTATTTATGGATATGTTTTTAGGGATTTTATTTTTTTTAAAATTAATATTTATAGTGAAAAAAAATTTATTAGAAATTCTATTTATGTTGGATAATATATAATACAATCATAATAAGGGTAAATATGTAAAATATATCATTTTCAGCATTCGCTGTTATCAAATAATATATTTATATTCAGTATTTAATTAATAATAATTTATCAACTAGATTTTCAATACAAATTCAACACTTATATAATTCAGCCTTAATTTTTAGTACTTAAATTTTTCAGTTTTATCAAATGGGTTCTAAGCCTCATGTTCTTCTACTAGAAGCTAAAATATGCACATGGCCTACTTTTCTGAAAAACTTTCTTACTTGCATGAGTAAGAGCTATATATTCCACCTTGATGAATGAAATGGCAACTATAGTTTCTTTTAGCTCATCTAGCACATATAACTAACATTTGGTACTCAATGTATTGACCTTTTTTTTGGCGATTTGACATATATTTACTATTATGTTTGAATGTGTTTGAGTATTTATTAGAGTGATTTTACAAAATTTTTATTTTGAAAGAAAATGATCAATATTAGTAAAGATATATTTATTTTGGATGAAATTGGTAACTTGATAGAACAAAAACTTAGAAGGGAGAGAAGCAATGAAGAGTCATAATATTTTTCATGTCATAATTTGGGTACACTATTCTCAATCTTCCTAAGTAGTTTCAATATCATTTCTTAGTTATAACTCTATAGAACTAGTCATGATAATCTTTATATGTCATGACTCTACTTTTGAGATGACATTCTTATTTCACTATGCAATATAGTCTTTCTGGCCATAACATTTTCTTAGAGTCATGACTACACTATATATAAAATATATAATAGCTATGGCATTATTTTCATATCATAACAGTCAAATACTTCATTAGTACAATTAGTCATGATAATCTTTAATTTCATGACTTATTCAATAAAGAGCTAAAATACTATATATTTTGAGCTTTATTTTTTAACATGATATTTTATTTCAGATAGCATCTACTCTAGTCAAGACTTTTCCAATGCAATTATTTTTTGTACTCCATGGAAAAAGGTACCAAAGCTATAACTATTTCTAATATCATGACTTTGTGTTATAAAGAGTAAATATATTAGTCATAACCATTACCAAAATATCATGATATTTTGCTTCAGATAGGAAAAGATTAAGCCATGCCCATTCCCAACATCATAATATTGTGTTCCAAAGAGAATTTATCTTAGTCATGACATTCCCAATATCACAACATTAAGCTCAAGAGGGCAAGTTGTGGCATTCAATGTTTCCATCACTTTGATAATCTATAAAATATCCAATGAGAAAATAAAGTCATGAACTCAAGCCAATACCATGATTTCCAACTTAAAACATCTCATGGATTCTTAAAGTATAAAAGAGATACTTAGAGAAATTCACAAAAAAAGAAAGAGGGGAATTGAATTTCGATCTAAGAGCATGCAAAAACCTAAGATAGCTTAATTCCAATCCCCAATTAGGGGAAAATCCAAGGCAAAAAAGAGTCAGAATTCTAGGGATTAGGTTTGGAAACTTAGATACCTACTTGGGCTTTTATTGGGAACTCTCAATTCTATGAGATGCCTCTCAAAATATCTCATACAAAATTTTCCTCATTACTTTACTAAATTAAGATATGGGGTTAGTGTAATGTACTTATGTGTGATGAATATACGATTTTATAAAGTTTATATTTGTATTAATATTGTGGTTTGAATGTTCATAGATATAGATGTTATATAGAATTGAATTTTAGGATTTATATTGTGTAGTTGGTTTATGCATATTGGTTATGATAGAAAGTAATAGGTAAGTCATATGACATAATCACTTAAGTGGTATGGTAACAAGGAAATGATATTCATTCTAATCTTAATATGTGAGATAAATCTATATATTAAAACAAAGTTGGAGGTGTTTGATATACCAAATATCAAATTAAATTGTCTATTTTGTATGATTTTCATAATATATTTCCTGAAAGAGAGGATTATTATAATGAATTTACAAAAACTTAGTTTTGGATAATTTTGATGAATAGTTATAAAATTGAGAGTTTTTAGTATGAAATGTGACACTTGGTAAAGTTGATGTGTAGGATAGAAAAAAATCACTTAAGTCATAACATTTGATATGATATTACTTAATTACATATTTTAGTGCTTATAGATTAGTTTTGGCATCTATTCTTAGTTGAAAGTTAATACACATAGTTGTGGTAATTACTATATACCATGACTCTATCACCTTGTTGATACAATCATTTTACTATACAATATATTTTCTTGGTTATGAAAATTTCTTTTAGTCATAACCAAACTAGCTTGAAACAACTTCATGACTATGATATTAATTTTATTTTATAGCAACCAAGTATCCTATTTGTGCTAAAAGCTAATATAACTTTTAAATGTCATGACTTTTCTTTTACAAAATCACAAAATACTCAATCCAAAGTGGTAGCTCTAATCTAGAATCTTGACTTTTGGCTACAAAATATTACAAAGAGTCAAACCTGAGCTGTGGCCACCACAAGTCATGACTCTTGGCTTAAGAGAGAATCCAAAGCCACAACCATCATCCAATAGCATAACTTTGTGTGAAAGAGACTAAATACACAAGTCGTGACTAATTTCTAATGTTGTAAATTTGTATTATACATACTAAATGAGCCATTGTGTCATTTCCTAATATTGTAACTATGAAACAAATGAAAGAAACCAGAGCTATGACTTATACCCTATGCCACAACTTTTTGTTATAGAGTTTAAAGACCAAATCATGACTTTTATTTTGTGGTATGACTTCCATTTAAAGAAATACACACCAAATACTTGGGTATATAAATAAATTTTTATAAATTTAAAAGAAATCCATGAGAGGCATGAGAAAGATGACCAAAGGGATTTCACAACTTCATTTTTGGGGATATCTACAAGAAACTAGAGTAATACAATACATAAGCTTAACCCAAAGAAGAAAGTGCCTATTTTGACCCCCTCCTAGGGGAATATTAAAGTGGAATTGATCAAGTTTTAAGGATTTAAGTTTTGAAACATAGATTCATCCGAAGGCTACAATTGGGCACAAAGATTCAAACTTATCAAAAATTTTACTTGTCTTGTATGTTATTCTTCCCAATTTTAGGTGAAAAAAAGAATATAGTGATGGTGTAATATATTTATTATGATGAATATTTTATTTTAATATTTTAATATGATATTTTATTATGATATTATTTGGTTATGAATAATTTGATAATTAAATAGAACTAAGACCAGGGATTTAGATGTTGGTGGGTTTGTACATGATTGGAGTGGTAAATGGTGATAGGCATGCCAAAATTGAGATATGTTTAATCATTATGAGTATGATACTTACGAAGCCAATGAATACTTTTATAGGCCCTCAATTCATGTTAGGTTATAAATAAAATATTTTCCTAAGGATTTCACTTTTAATTTGATAGTCACCTATCATAGTGGGAGATAGTGATAGGTAAGCCATGTTTTAGTATGTACATATGTGATTCATGTAGTGGTAATAGTTTTATGAGTTACATTTGGTCTTATGGCTTCCACCAATGAAATAAAAAGAAAAACATATGTTAATTATAAGTATGATGCTAATAAAATCAAAGTACAAATATTTTTAATATCATATTAATTATCATCGAGAAAGACACTAAAAGTTGAAAAATAAGTGCTGAGGATTAGTTAATGAGTTTCCTAAAAGGTGAGAACTTATGATTGACATTTGAGTAGAGATAATATGTTATCTCGGTGGTAAAGTACTGAGAGTACATCTATGAGATGACCATCATTGAGAAAGGCTAAATAGTTAATAACTACCTTGTATACCGGTAGGGAAAGAGATTATTTCACAATTATCCAACCTTTTTTTTATGACTAAGCATAATCACAACAATATTATTTATGAATTACAACACAAATAAAAATATTGTTAATTTCTTGAATCTAAAATTTATGATTTGATTCTTATTTATCATGCATACTAGTGCATCTTTTAATTATCATTAACTGAACTAACATTATATATGAAATTTCTATGGGATTGATATCTAGATTAAAAATCCACTTTATTACTTGTACAACCTATATGGAATGATATTAGATGAGAGACCCTTTCCCAACTAACATTTAGGATGCACCTAATCATAAAATGTTGTGTTATAACAAAGTCATAATATAATTTTAGTACCATTTCTAAGGATTTCTTTTACTAGTATGGTTGGTCATTTACTAGTATGGTTGGTCAACTTTAGTTGACATTAACTACCTTTGAAAATGAGTAGTTCTACTTTTAGTAGTTTTAATAATATTATGTTATTTTATTTTATTGAGATTTGTATTGAATGTCGTGTATTTATCTATAATTAGAATGATTTTTATCTTTAGTTTTCTTTTTTTTTTAGCCACCACCCTTACATGAGTAGAAAATATGGGGCTTAGCTAAGATTTTTGGACTTAAAGATTGAGTGAACAAGGAGATCTATTTTGAAATAGAGAGCGGTAAATGAGGCTATGGAAGGAATGGTCATCAACATAGAGGACCAAAGTAGCAAGGAACAAATTATGCAATAGCCCAATTATTACCATACCTTGGGTGATTATTGGAGGTCCATGATCATGAACAATTATCTAGGGATTCAAATGCAACAAGAAGAAATAAATTATTTTGAGTTGAAGCCTAGTTTGATAGTGATAATTCAGTAGCATTAATATAGTGAGAAAATATTAGAGAATCCAAATATGTATGTCACTATATTTTTGAAGTTATTCGACAATGTCAAAATAAATAAAGTTAGCCCAAATATGATCATGTTATTTTTATTTCCTTTCTCTTTTGAGAGACAATGCACAAAATTATTTTAATGTCTATCCTGAGGCTTCATTGAGAGTTGTGACAAATATGTCTAGGCTTTTCATATACAGTTTTTCTCGCCTCAAATTATCTCATAATTGATGAGTGAGATAAGTGAATTCTATTAAAAAAAGTCAGAGACTTTTGTATGATTTTGAAAGTATTTTAAGGAGATATTATGGAGATGTCATCAACATGAGTTTAAAAATGTGATGAGATGCACTATTGATGTGAACTCAAGGTGTTTTATTTTGATTGAATCCCCCAAGAAGGCTTGTTTATTATTTGAAGAGTTGGCGAAAAATAACTACCTAACTTTAAATTACCAAGGCTTTGGGAGAAGAAAAGCTAGAGTTTTGAAGTTGAACTAATTCACCATAATGGAAACTAAGATAGAAGTATTCAAAAATAAGTTTAAAGCCTGTGAGGAGAAATGAAAAAGTGTGAGAACCGAGAACTCACCATTTTGCAAGGGTAAGAAATTACAACTTTAGACTTAATTTATCAAGTGGAGAAAGCCTATGGGCTGCAAAGCAAAGGATATATGTCTAGACCTAACCATTATACACACACACACTTTTATCCAAATGAGAGAAATTACAAAAAGTTTTCTTTAGGAACCATAGTAGTGAGAATCAAAATATTGGCCAAGTCACAATAAAATTTGGGTACAATTTAATAAAATATAACAATCATGGACAATCAAGCTCAAATTACCAATACTAAAAAGTAGAAAAAAAGGTATCTATAGATAACAAGTTGTTGGAAATGCTAATCTAGATTTTAATAAAATAATTATCAAGAATACCAAATGAAGAAGCACGAGACTAAAAATTTTGAATGCGATAATGTGGAATACAGAAAATCAGATTGGATATATAATATTATCATTGAAAAGAAAGAGCATAAATGAGCTACCTTGTAATATAGAGACCAACCTGAAGAAAATCATGTTGTTAGTACCTAGAAGTATAAGATATTGTGGGGCAACATGAGGAGCAAGCTTAAATGGAGAGACCTTTTACTAATAGCATCATGACTTTTCCCAAAGCCATGGCTCCTACCATGGCTAATTCAAAAGCTAAGGAGTATAATGCCATAGAATTTTTTGAAGCAATGGCATTTACTAGATAAAATTCCTAGCTTATATCCACAACTATGATTAATGGATAAAATGAATTTAGGGAGTGAATAGAGAATACCCAAAGTAATGAAAAGAAACATGTGATGTAGAATAATGTCAAATGAAAAGATGATGACATGATAGAAATGAAAGATTTGGAAATTTCTAAAGAAGCAGAGAAAAATAATGAAGTAGTGATGGAAGTCTAAGCTTCTAACATCACTGCAACTTTTGAGTTCTAGAAACCAAAGGAAACAACCATGAATTCACACAACACCATGGTAATTGTGTTATATACAATAAATGTTCAACCCACATCCTAACATAGCACCATGGTTCTTACAAAGTCACAAATTCTATGGAGTAAACACATAGTGAAGGAAGTTCAAAAGAAGCAAGCTATGGAGATGATCTAATGTTGAAAAAAAAAACAAAAGATAAAAAGAAGTGAAAAATATACTAATAAAGCTAGCTTGGACAATTGAGATCACCAATGGAGGCATGGACTCATTGATGGTCTAGCCATGGACATTAAACATGATGTTGCTCGGGAGACAACCTATGATTTTTTTAATATTGTGTGATCTAATAGTGATATATAGGTGGTCACACAAAATATAGTGCACCATTCATTTATCCTAAAGGTTAATTGCAAAACTCAACCCCAATATAGACTCTTTAATTAATCAAAAAAAAAATGTAACCTCACTATTTTGGTACATTACAAAACTCTAACTTAGACATAACAAATACTTATTTAGAAGGAGGGAAGTCTATATACTTTTTTGATAATGGGGGATGAATTATTGGAGGATGAGGAATAATTTTAGTATGATAAATAATGAATAGTACTGACCATTTTATATGGTTTTCATGTTGAGTTTTGCCTTGAAGAGGGGCTTATTTGTAGTGATTTCACAAGAACTTAGAGCCATTTTGATAAAACTAAAAAAAATTAAGTGATGAAAAATAATTACTGAAAAATTAAGGCTGAATTTTATAAGTGTTGAATTTGTATTGAAAAATGGTTTGATAAATTACTATTAATTAAATACGGAATATAAATATATTATTTGATAACTATAAATGTTGAATGCTGAAAATGATATATTTTACATATTTACTCTTATTATGATTGTATTATATATTATCCAACATAAATAGAATTTCTAATAAATTTTTTTTCACTACAATTATTAATTATTAAAAAAATAAAATCCCTAAAAACATATCCATAAATAAATTATAAATCCAAAAAAAATGTTAAAAAAATAACCAATAAAATCTAAACTCTTTAAAACTATCCAAATTTTTAATATAAAAACAAAAATTAATTAACACTAGTTGATTTACTATTTCCTCTCTTAAATTAATCATGAAAGAAGGTTAGGGTTAGGGTTTGTGGTGGCAGAGAAAGGAGGAGGAGAAGACAGATTCATAAAATAAACTGTAGCGTGAATGAGAAAATAAAAAAGAAATGAAAAAAAAAACAAAATGGTATTTTTTTATAAAAAAAAATTGTTGAAAATTTTCATCCTTCAACATTAAGTAGGTCTCTACCTACTTAAAAATTTCAAAGAATTTTCACTTAAAATTTGAAATTTTCAGCTCCCAGCATTTTTTATCAAATGCACTTATAATTTCAAACCATTGAAAATTTTAATTTTTAATTAAAATTTTAAGTGCATTATCAAACATCCCCTTAGTTTAGAAGGATTTTGATGAATTATTATGAAATCAAAAGTTTTCAGTGTGAAATGTGCAATTTGATTGATTTGGTTACTAGAAGGGGAGCAACAAAGCATGCTTGTCATAGTATTTGACATGCTATGACTTGATTATAACCATACACACATAATCATAATAGTCTTTGCACACCATGACTTTACTAAATTATTGACATAATCTTTTCAGCATGCAACAAATTCTTTTAGATATAAAAATTTATTGGAGTCGTAGGCAAACTAGCTTGAAAAAACTTGATGACTACAAAATTAATTTTACATCATTGCAACCAAACACCCCATTGGTGCTAAAAGTTATAGTAACCTTTAGATGCAATGACTTTCCATTTACCAAACTACAAAATACTCAAGCCAAAGTCATGGCTCTGGTTTAAAGACATGACTTTTGGCTATAGAATGTTATAGAGAGCCAAACTCAAAATGCGACCAACACAAGCACTATGATTCTTAGCACAAGAAAAAAAATCAAATTCATAGCCACTATCTAGCACCATGATTTTGTGTTAGAGAAACTATATGCACAAGCTCTAACCATATTTCATTGCTACAAATTTGTGTTATTAGGGCTAAATAAGTCATTATAACTTTTCCTAGTATCATGATCATCAAATAGAGGAAAGAAACCAAACTATGACTCATATCCAATACCATGACTTTGTGTTATATAAGCTAAATAAGTAATCATGACTTTTTCCAATATCATGACCATAAAATAGAGGAATAACATGCATCCATCATTGTGATTTTGTATTATAGAACCAAAAGATTGAATGGATAAGTTATATTGAATGTAATGACTTCCAATTAAAGAAAACAATACCAAGCACTTAGGTATATAAGGAAACTCTAAGAATTCAAAAGAAATCCATGAGATGCATGAGGAAGATGATAAAAAATGCTCCACAACCCTATTTTTAATGTAATCTATGAGCGACTAGGGTGATACAAAGCATAAGTATAACCCTAGGAGGTAGCATGCATTCCAAGCTCCTTTTAGAGGCAAATTAAAGTGGAATTGAGTAAGTTTTGAGGGGTTTAGATTTCAAACCTAGATTTTACCAAGGGATAAAATTGGCACCCAATAAATTTCCACTCATCTCATTTGTTATTCTCACCAATTATAGGCTAAAAGGTAAATCTAGGAATGATATAATATATTTATTGTGATAGATGTTTTATTTAATACATTATTGTGATGTTTTGTTTTTATGTTGTGTGGCTATGAATGGTTTATTTATTATTCTACATTAAGATTAGGACTTATGACTATTTTTAGATTCTTATGTGATTGCAATGGTGGATGATGATAAAAAAAATCAAAAAATATACTAATGCATATGATAAGAAGTAAGTGATAACCTTTATGACTAGTATGTAGGAGACAAACCCAAAATTGAGGTATGTTTAATCATTGTGAACATAATGCTTATGAAGTTAAAAGCACGAATACTTTTATATGCTACTCTATTATACATATCTTAGAGGAATTAACCCTTATTTGATGATAGGTAGTAAATAGAATAATTTTCTAAGTATTTGACCTATAGTGTGAGAGTCACCTATAGTAGTTGAGAATGGTAATAGGTAAGCCACATGACAAGTATGGATGGATGTGATTTGTTTGGTTGTAATAGTCTTACGAGGTAGATTCATTTTTATGACTTTTATCGATAAAATATGAAGGAAAACATATTTTAACTATGTGAGTATAAGACTAATTAAGCCAAATATATAAATATTTTTATTATCACATCAATTCTTGTTGAGAAAAAACTAGAGGTTAGAGAATAAAAATATTTATTCAAAGTAACCATTAAGGGTAATTAACATGTTGCCTAAAAGGTGAGGACTTGTGAATGAACTCTAGGCAGAGATAATGTGTTGTCTTGATGATAAAGTATAGAGGGGATAGCTATGATGAGATCATCATTGGAAAGAATTTAATACTTGATAACCACCTTATATGCCAATAGATTAAGAAGTCATTTCACAAATATCTAGACTTTATTATATGACTAAACATAATCACAATAAGTCTTTTTATGAATTTCATCATCAGTAAAAATATAAAGTATGCCTAAAATATAGAATTTATGACTTGATTCATGTTTATTTTTTCTACTTGAGTAACTACTAATTATCATTGATGGAACTAACATTGTGTGTGCAATCTATGTGGGATCAATATCTCGACTATAAGTCCTCTTTATTACTTGTATTACCCAATTTACTTGTAGTAGAATCTCTTAACTATTAGATTGCACACACAATGTTAAAACTACTAATTATGTGGAACTAACATTGAGTAACTACTAATTATGATGCTTAAAACTACTAAGCAGAAAGTTAAAACCAAGCCCGACCATGTTCTAGGGCTTCAAGATCAAGAAAAAGGGAAAGGACAAGGGCAAGGGCAATGGAAAGTCCAATGCTCAACCCAAACCTAAACCTGAACCCAAGGCTAAAGACCCAAAGGAGGGTGTTTGTTTCTTTTGCAATGAACCTGACCATTGGAAGAAAAATTGTAAGCATTTATTAGAGGATCTGAAGAAGAATAAGAAGACTGGTGAGACTAATTCTTCACGTATTTATATTATGCAGATTAATATTTCTACTTCTAGTTCCTAGGTATTAGATACTGGATGTGAATCACATATTTGTACAAATATGCAGGGACTCAAAAGGAGTAAACAACTAAAGAAGGGAGAAGTTGATCTATGAGTAGACAATGGAGCAAAAGTTTCTGCTTTGGCTGTAGAAAGTTTTAAACTTACTTTGCCTAGTGTGATTTTGTTAGTTTTGGGATAATTGTTATTATGTTCCTACAATGTGTAAAAATATTTTTTCAATTTCTTATTTGGATAATGATGGTTTTTCTTTTATTATTAAGAATAATAATTGCTCTATTTTTCATAAAGACAAGTTCTATTAAAATTCCTATTTTCAAGATGTTCTTTATGTTATGAACCTTCAAAAATCTAATGATTCTAATGTCTATAACATAACTACTATGAAATTTAAATCAAATGATTTAAATTCAAACTATATTTGGCATTATCGCATTGGTCATATAAATGAGAAATGCATCTCAAAACTCTATCAAGTTGGACTTTTGATTTCATTTGATTTTGAATTATATGATAGATATGAATTTTGTCTATTGGGTATTATGAAAAAGGATCTCTTTACTGGATATAGTGAAAGGACCAATGAATTATTGGATCTCATACATAAAGTGTATGTGGACCATTAAGTTTAGATGCTTAAGAATGTTACAAGTACTTCTTTACATTTATTGATGGCTTCAGCATATATGGTTATATCTACTTGATGAGACATAAATCCGAATCTTTTGAAATGTTCAAATCTTTTCAAAATGAAGTACAAAACCAACTTGACAAGATAATCAAGGAACTTCAATCTGATCAAGGTGACATATATTTGAGCCAAGAATTAGATGATCATCTTTGAACTTGTGGAATCATTTCACAATTAACTCCCATTTGAACACCACAATGGAATGGTATGTCTAAGAGGAGGAATCAAACATTATTAGATATGGTTTGATATATGATGAGTCCAACAGATCTTCCATTTACCTTTTGAGGTTATGTACCTGAAATAGCTGTGTTCATACTAAATCGATTCCATTCAAAGTGATTGAAAAGGCACCATATGAGATGTAGACTGGTAAAAAACCTAGTTATCTTTTTTTAAGAATTGGGGTTGTGAGGTTTATGTAAACCATCAAGTTTTAGATAAGCTGGAGCCCAAATCTAATAAATATCTTTTTGTGGGGTATTCTAAAGAGACTAAGGGATGATACTTTTACAATCCCATAAAGAACAAAGTGTTTGTTACTCGGAATGATGTCTTTCTAGAAAGTGAATTTATTTCTAAAGGAACTAGTGGGAGTAAGGTACAGCTCAAAGAAGTTTGAAAACTATAAGATAATATTTAACAACTTATATATACTCATAGTCTACATACTACACACTTTCTATAACACAAAATTCACATAGATATGATAGGATATGTCATGAACCTGAGAGATATGGATTTCTTGTGTCTGATAATAATGATGTATTGTTAGTGGATCAAAATGAACCCACTACCTATCAAGAGGCTATTTTGGATCTAGAATCTGAGAAATATTTAGAGGCCATGAAGTTTAAAATTTAATCCATGTATGATAATCAGGTATGGACCTTAATTGATCCACCTGAAGGTACAAAGACCATTGGGTGTAAATAGGGTTTTAAAAAGAAAACTGACATGGATGACAAAGTGCATACTTACAAAACAAGGCTAGTTGTAAAAGGTTTCAAACAAACTCATGGTATAGATTATTATGAAACTTTTTCACTTTTAGCTATGCTTAATTCTATCAGAATTCTTATTGCCATTGATGTATATCATGATTATGAGATTTGGCAAATTGATTTTAAAACTGTGTTTCTTAATGGAGACTTACGAGAGGATGTGTACAAGACACAACCTGAGGGGTTTATACAACCTAAGAATTCTAGTAAAGTATGCAAGCTTCAAAGATCCATTTATGGTTTGAAGTAGGCATCTCGGAGTTGGAATCTTCATTTTGATGAATCAGTCAAAGGGTTTGGATTTGTCATAAATGAAGATGAACCTTGTGTTTATAAGAAAATTAGTGCAAGCACAATTGTATTTTTGGTCTTATATGTTGATGATATTTTACTCATTGGGAATGATGTCCCTACATTGTAGAATGTCAACACTTGGATAGGGAAGTATTTTTTCAATGAAAGACTTAGGAAAAATTGCCTATATCTAATGGATAAAGATCTATAGAGATATATCTAACAGGCTGATTGGTCTAAGTCAAAGTACTTACATTGAAAAAGTACTAAAATGGTTCAATATGCAAGATTCTAAGAGAATACACTTGCCCATGTCTCATGGTATTCCTTTTAGCATCTCGGTGTCCTAACACTAAAGATGAGCGAGAGCAGATAAGTAAGATTTCTTATGCCTCAGTAATAGGATCTATCATCTATGTCATGTTGTGCACTAGACTAGATGTATCTTATTCTTTAAGCATAATGAGTAGATACTAGTTAGATTCTAGTGAGAGTCATTGGATAGCTATCAAAAATATTTTTAAGTATCTGAGAAGGTTTAAAGATATGTTCTTGGTTTCTAGTAGATTAGAAGATGATCGAGTTGTAAATGGTTACATAGATGCAAGCTTCAAATATGACAAAGATGATTTCCAATCATAGTCGAGATTGTGGTTTGTTTTTAAATGGTGGTGTAATTAGGTGAAAAAGTTCAAAGAAAAGCACTATTGTTGATTCTACAACTAAAGTTGAATACATTATAACATCTAATGCAACAAAGGAAATAGTTTGGATCAAGAAGGTCATTACAGACCTTGAAGTGGGTTCTAGCATTACAAATCATATTGATGTTTATTGTGACAATAATAGTGCTATTGCACAAGCACATGAATCTAGATCACATCAATGATCCAAACACTTTTTTAGGTGTTATCTTCTCATTCGAGAAATCATTTAGAGTGGTGATGTTAAGATACACAGAGTTCCAACAGATGATAATGTTACTGATCCATTGACTAAGCCTCTACTACAAACAAAGCATGTTGTCATGCTAGGTTCATAGGTATTAGATACATTGATGAATGGGCCTAGCACAAGTGGGAGATTGTTAGTAATAGTGCTCTAGGCTTATCATATGAATATAATATTTTGACTATTTGTGAGAATTAATTATTATTATGATTTATATATTTATTATATATAATATTTTTGTATAATATTATTAATTGTTCTAAATGTCCCTAATTAGTTATTAATATGTGAATAATAATAAATTATGATTAGTATAAAGTTTGATTGATATTCATGAGATGAATAAGTGTATGAGATACATATCAAATTTATATCTATTTGTTGAGAATAAATATTGGACACACATGTTTTGAGATTAATACATGGATCAAAGTCATAAGTTAATTTTTAATAATTATGTATTAAATCCTTTGACTTAAGATCGCTATAGTTCTCAACATAAAGAATATTGTGTTTTAATATAATCAAATGTTATCTTTAATTAGCTGACTATAAAGGTTATACTTGAACATAAAAATAATAATATAGTGAGATATGAATGATTAAGATGGAATTTGTACCTCTTATTATAAGAGAGACATCTCTGGGTCCCCTCAAAAATTATGATTGAGAAATGCATGGTTGTGCTCAAATTAATTGATGGAGATCAATATCATTTATTTAGTAATTCTAATTGGGTTTTGAGTAGAGGTGTCAATCGGGCCGGGGCGGCCGGGCCAGGCACGAGGCACGACACGGTTCGGCCGTGCCTGGGCCGGCTTGGCATGGGAATATCCCATGCCCGGGCCCGTGCCGTGCCCGGGTAAGGCACAACTCATGCCGTGCCATGCCGAGGCCAACAAGGCCTCGTGCTATGCCTGACCCGGCATGGGTTGGTTGCCCGTGGCACGGCCCGTAGGCACAGTCAGGGTCACCGTTCACACCCAGTCCGGTGTCCCACACCCGCAGTCCCGCACCCTCATGAGTCACGGGTCACGGTGGGTTCACTGTGACTCGGGATGCTCGGGCCAATGCCAAGCCAAGCATCACGTTCCCCTTCTCTCAAATCTCACATTTTCTCTCTCAAAAATCTTGCTCCTCTTTCTCGGGACTCAGGAAGTCGGGATTTTGTCATTTGGCTTGGCTTTTTGGGAATCTCAACTTGGGTTTTGAATTTTGAGCTATACTGTGGTGCACCGTGCACGTGATCGACCTGACTGTATTACCAGATAATTTATTTTAAGTTTTTTTTACTTTCTCTCTCACTCTCTCTCTATTCTCTCTCTCTCTAGACCAAAAATAGATAAATTTAAAATCTATCATCTGGTCTCTAAATAAGTGTCCCGTTTAACAAAAATCCTAAAAAATGACAAATACTAATGAATCATATTTAAATTTAGAAAATAAAAATATTACAGAGAGGTCTGAGGCTGCTGAAACTTTAGTTTCTCTAGTCGTCTCAACCCAAACTTCTAAAAAACAAAAAACTAGGAGGACTTATGTAGTTTGGACTCATTTTAATATAATAAAACAAAAATATGTTAGGGGTGAGGAAAAAGAAATGACACAGTACAAATATTGTATGAAACTTTTAATATGTAAGAGTTCGTTTGGGACTGGGCACCTTAAGAGGCAAGCCGAATTATTCACCAAAAAATATGGTCCATTAGATCTTAGGCAAACCCAACTTGACACTACATTTTTTGAGACTGGATCGAGTTCAGTCTCATAGTTTACTCCCTTCATATACTCCAGCGAGTTGGGTAGGGACGACATGGTCAGACTTATCACATTGTTGGGTCTTCCGATCAGATTTTCGAAAGATACAAGAGTAGTGTGCATAATGCAGACATATTTTCAGCCTGCTTATCGTAAGATTCCTAGGTCCACATCTAGGAATGACATACTAAAATTATATAAGTTAGAAAAATAAAAAATAATTAATGAATTTATGGGATATAGTGGAGTGGTGTTCGTGACGTCCGATATCTGGGCAAGTCATGATGAATCATCTTATGCATGTCTCACCAGCCACTATGTAGATTCGAACTGGACTACGAATAAAAAAATTTTAGGATTCTCTGAGATTCTTCATCCTCATGATGGCCCGACCATTTTTGAGTGTATGATGAAAATATTTAGGGAATATAAAATTCAAAATAAAATTTTTAGTATCACATTGATAACGCATCTAATAATGGAGTAGCGATTAACTTATTTGTTAGGAATATTAGAGACGCACCATTAAGAGAGATTTTTCATGTCAGATGCATGTGTCAAGTGATTAACCTGAATGTTCAAGAGGGTATAAAGGTATGTTCCCCCGCGTTTGATAATATACATAATGCACTAAAATATATTCACACTCCTCACATACAACAAGAGTTTGGTAGTCTCTGTTTGTTTGCCGAATATTAAGAAGAAGAAATTCCAATCGGATGTGAGATATCGTTGGAATTACACGTACATGATGTTGGAATCATGTGTTGGATATGAACACGTGATATCCGACCACGTCAATAGTAAGAGTGATGAACTTATCATTGATGACACTGACTGGGCTTCAGGAATTTTATTTATGAAATTCCTGAAGATTTTTTATGACACGACGAACATGTGTTCGTCGGTTTATACGCCCATGACTTGCATTGCACTCAGGTGCATATGCAACATTAGTAGCATGTTTAGGAAGTATCGAGCTAACCTGATATTTAGTCATATAGTTATAGAGATGGAAACCAAGTACTTGAAGTACTGGTCCACCATTCCATCTCTTTATTGCTTCGCTGTATGCATGGACCCTAGGGTTAAGGTGGTAGGGGAAGAAAACACCCTGACTTACATTTCCTCATGCATTAACCTAGAAGAGCCACCCTGACTTACCTGTTTACATACTACGATACTAGGTATTGTGGTGGTAGTAGTGAGACTGTGATTACGAACATGGATACCTTGTTCAGAGATGATGATTTTTCCATTCAACTAGCGAGGGGGAAACGTATGGGTGGACCATCACATAGAATCGAGCTTTCTCGGTACTTAGATACTGATTACTCTCAATCCTATCACATTCTGATACTAAGAATCTTGATATATTACATTAGTGGAAATCATATGAGTCCACCTTTCTCGTGCTATCTAGGATGACACATGAACTTCTGACTCCTCCCATGTCAAGCATAGCATCGGAGTTTGCTTTTTCTATTGTAGTGAATGTGATTTCGGATAGGAGATCAAGATTACGTCCAAATATTGTTCAGGCCTTGGCTTGTTTGAATGATTGGAAGGAATCGAGGTTTAGCATCCATGATCGTGTTGGATTATAAAATTATAAACTAATTTTATTTTAAATTATAAAAACAATTTAAACTTTGTAAATTTAATAAAATTTAAACAATTTTTATTTTATGAATTTATTATATTTTACATTATCTATAATTTTATATATAATTTAATATATTATATAAATAAGCTAAAATTTAAAACTATAAAATTTTTAAAAAAAAATTTTACCTGGCCCGTACGGCCAGGTCTGGCCCGACCAGGTCTGGCTTTTATAAACCATGTCGGGCCAAGCACGACATGGTACAATAACCTTGCAGTGCCTGACCCGGCACGAAAGCACGGCCATGCTCTAAAAAAATGGGCCGGGTCGGCTCGGCATGACCCGTTTGACACCTCTAGTTTTGAGTAATCAAAGATATAACGATATTAGGTTAACTTTGTCCATGCCTTATATTCTATTAAGATATCATGAGATAAAAAATTTATGTCATTAGCTATATTAAGGTTATCTCGAATCATGAGCTTTTCATTTAACTTGGGTAGTCATAATATTTTGCTAAAGGTCACTTAAGATTTGTAGGATAAAAATGTGATTTAGGCTTATTATCAATATTATTTGAACATATAAGGTCGTACATTAAGGACAAATAATAATGGTTATGATTTTTTTTCTCTATAGTAATTTAAAATGATTATATTATTTTAATGTACAAATAACAATTAGTTATTATTTAAATTAGAATTTAATTTTGAGAAAGTTTAAATTCATGATTTAAATCAATAATTAATTTGTTATATTTTCTTAAGAGTTTTAATGAATACATACATTTAAAAGGAGTTTTTAAAGATTTGAATTTAAGTTATTATTATTTAAAAGAGTTTTAAATATATAATAATATTAAATTCTTTTATGGCTAAAATCCTAGCAGACTTGTAATATATATGTGAGACATATTTGATGCAAGCAGTCATCTTTTAAGAAATAGAGCGAATCCCTTTCATCTTAAAAAGATGAATAAGAACTAGTATTCAACAACATCATTCATTATTTGTTCGTATGTGGATGTGGTCATTTTTCAAAAAGGCATCACCTTTGAAGATTCAAATAAACCAAGATGCACACTTTGAAGACTTGACGAATTGATCTACAAGAGGTAAGTTTTGTTTATCTTTCCTTCATGTTTTTATGAAACACATGTGATCCACGGTGGTTTAAGAAATAAAAATTATAAATTCTACTAGGTTTATGTTCTAATTAGATTAGATATTCTACCCGAACCCCCAACACTAGCATCATCACAATGTCACTTTAAGTTTTTGACATAATTATTGAAGATTGATGGATAATAATTTGATTAGTCAACCTGTGCTGACATAATTATATTTTTAAAATGATAGTTCTATTTCTTGTTGTTTGGATATAATTATTTTTTGTGTTTGTATTGTATTTATGTTTTATTTTTTTTGTTTGTTTTGTACCCAGTACACATATATGAGCAATTTGGGTTTGAATACATATCTGTTGACCCAAAATTTAGATAACAATGAGAACACTTCTAAGATAGAGATCTAAGAGAGAGAGAGAGAGAGAGAGAGAGAGAGAGAGAGATGGTATATGGAATGAATTGGTAGTAATTAAGACAACTAAGGTTATGAAGGATAAGCTATCCAATAGCTCAATCCTCAACGCACTTGGAGCAATTATTAGTAGCCTTTTATGATGTATAATTATTTGTGGATTTATATGTAATATCTACAAATGAATTAACTATGGAGCAATGAACTGAGTTTGATAACTATGGTGTAACAACATCAGTATATTGGAAGAATTTTAGAAGATCCAAATAACCACTATGTAACTTTGATGTTGTGTTACATGATGAAGATAAATAAAGTTATCCCAAATGCAATATGATTATGACTATTTCTATTTTATTTAATAGATAAAGCTCATAGTTGGTTTTAATACTTATCTAGATGTTTGATTGAGAATTAAGATGAACTTGTACAAATCCTTCTCACTTTGTTCTTCCAACCTCAAATCACCTCTCAACTATTAAAAACAATAAGCTGATTATAACAAGAGAAGCAAAATATGTTATATGATACTTGAAACTAGTTGAAAAAGCTTTTGAGGAGATGCTCAAAACATGAATTTGAATTTTGGTTGCAAGCTCAAACTTTTTATAATGTATTGAACTTTATGATAAGGTACATGATTGATGTGGCATTGGGTAGTTCTATTATGAAAAAGTCACCCAAATAAATATATTATCTATTTGAAGAGCAATTGTAGAATAAATACCATACTCTAAATGACCAAGTATTTGGAAGGAAGCAACACTAAGTATTAAAGAAACTAATATTTTATTGAACAAAATATATATATTATGACCCAGTAAAAATGCCCCAATGTACAATCATCCAAACATGAGAGTTCACAAAAACTTATCATTTGGGAGTTATGGGAATATGTTGCAGAATGTGGGTCAATTTTAGAAGAATTTAAAGAATAACTAAATGGGGTATTAATTGAAAAGAGCCTCAACCTCAAATTTCAACAACAGGAATGGAGTAAAAAAGTTGTTAGTTAAAGATAATATGCTTACCTTGCTCATGGAGAGAGAAAAAAAATGATCTTCAGGAGAAATGGATGAAACAGATTGAAAGAAGGCTATAACACACAAATTTAATAAAAAAAATTATTGAGTATCAACTTGGATAACTAGCACTATCAATGAAAAAAAAGAGTATGAATAAACTATAGAGTAATACCAAGACAAATCCAAAGAAGTGTATATCTTTTACACTTAGAAGTGACAAAGAAATATAGGGGTAGCAAGTAGAAATAGAAGCCAAAAGAAAAACTAAGATGAGGAAGCTATGAATAAAGAAGTCATGACTTTTTTCAAATTCATAAAGCAATCCACTACTATATCACAAGATGTTGTGATATTTTCCAAGTTGTAATATTCATAAAACTCACTACCCAACTCACACCCTTATCCATGACAATTTAAAAAGTGGAGAAGGAGCAGGAGATATTAATTTCCATTAGAAATAATCATAAGAATATGCAAGAGAAAGACTATGGAAATGATAAATATCTTTCTCCTAATATTTCTTTTCCACATCATTTTAGAAAGAGAGATGAATGAGTAATTTGATAGATTTCTCAACATTTTTTAGACATTGGAAGAAAATATTTATTATTATGAAACCTTATCTCATACGAAGAATTATGTGAAGTTCATGAAATATATCATGATTAACAAGAGGAAGTTAGAGACTTATGGGATGATAAATATAACCGAGAAGTATAGTGCTAACTATTGTGACTTTGCAAGTGTGCCAAATCTTTTTGTGGATTGGCTTGATCTCAAAATCTTGTTGATATATTGTCACTCATCCAACATAGTCCTATACATATATGAGTAATAAAAATAGTAAAATAAATGTAAGTCAAGATATTGATCATACAAGGATTGAGTTGATAGTTTGAGCAATCAATGATAAATCAACAACTACTTGAGTTGAGCAGATAAACTTGAGTTTTTAGAAAGATAATTAAACTTCAAGGTTGACTCTCTTCCTTGTGTGTGAGGATATTTATCTAGTGTTTCTTCAATGTTATGCTTGATTGTTGAACAAAAGATACATTAGTATTAAAATACCAAATTATACTCATGGCATATAAAGAGACTATCATCCTTGGACTATTACTACAAAGGATAATTCTCTCATAGTTATCCTCTTGTTATTTCACTATCAAAGTAACATATTGTTTTGTTCATGGGTTATTTGCACATCCACTCATTTTAAGCAAATTATCAAATACTTTTGCTAATTACTTTGAATATGCACCCCTATTCTCGGATCTCTAATCTCTTAAAGATATGAGATAATATGATAATAAATATATTTGTAATTTTGGCTTCATAAGTTCCATACTAAAGATAATTAACATACATCTTTCTATGAATCTCACCTATGAAAGACATATAATTGAATTTAAGTTGCAATGTTATCACCATCATACTGGTCACCTCCTTTTTCATGTGTCCTATGGCTTACCTATCACTATCCATCATGATTAACATATGACTATCATGCTATGATAAAACTCTTTGGTTAGATATTCTATTTAACTACCATATTACTTGTAATGATTGAACTTATCTAAATCATGGAGTTTTACACAGATTTATTCCATGAATTAAGAAAAATAGGATTGTTACTTTATTCTTACCATACTACATGAGTGTGTCCTATGACATACTTGTCACCATTCACCATGATTGATATACATAAAATAATGATATAACAAAAACCATAAATCTTAGTTCTATAATACATTCACATCTATCAATTATCTATAATATAATTTTAACATAAATATCAATAATATAAAAGTAACATATCAATCATACATAAGTACATAACTCAATCATAGATATCAATGTAGCATAATATTCAGAAAGATTTGACTTGAGACATATTGAGAGGTATCTCATGTAAATTGAAAGTTCATATTGCTAGCTCAAACATGAATCTAAGTATTAAAAACATAAACTCAATTAAGTGTTGCACACATTTTCTTTGAATTTTTTCCTAATTAGGAGTTGGAGTAACACCACCTAATGTTTGTAGTGGCTTTTGGCTTGAAATCCAATTCTCATTCCTTTTCTCTTTTTTTTTTGGATTTTCTAAGTATTGCTTAAATACTTTGCAAAATCCATGTAATACTTTTAGTTGGAAGTCATGACACTAGCTTGAAGTCATGATTTTTGTGTCTCATTGGATATTTCTCTAGAGTACCAAAGTTGTGATAGTAATGAATGCTACAACTCAGGTAATTCTTTTTTGGAACACAATGTCATGGTGTTGGGAAGGGCCATGATTGAAACAATTTCTCTCTAAAACAAAATGTCATAATATTAGAAATAACCATGACTAATATTTTCTTTTTGTAGCAAAATATCATGTCATTAAAAATGACCATGACTAATAAATCTACTCTCTATAACCCAAAGTCATGATATCAAGAATGACTATGGTTTTGGTGATTTTTCTCTGAAACACTAGGTGACACTAAAAAAATATCATGATTAGAGTAACTACTCCATGAAATGAAATATCTTGACTAAAAATAATATCTTGACTCAAGACAAATGATATTATGACTCTGGAATGATTACGTCATGATATTATAATTTTCCATGACTACTTTTTCTAGTGAAGTACATATGTGAAAATAATATCGAGACCATTTTATAATTTAGAGCTAGTATGGTTGCGACTTTGCGATAATATAAAAGCCACGAGACTATGTTATATAGTTAAAAAATTATGTCAACTTGATAGTAAAGTCATAATATATAAAGATTTCCATGAATAATTTTATAGAGTTACATCTAACACAATAACAACTTAGTAAGTTATTGGGAGGTGAACTCAAAGTCATGACAAAAAAAATATCATGACTTTCCATTACTTTTTTTTCTCCTCCAAGTGTTTGCTCCATCAAATCTTTCAATTTATACTCAAATAACTATAATTCCAATAACATTAGTCACAATTTTTCAAAACATAAAATTAGTAAAATCTCTCCAATAAAAGTATAGATAGATCCGAACTCACTAACAAATATATATCAAACTACCCAAAAAAGTCATTATGTTAAGTGCTAAATAAACTCATACCCTAAAAGTATTGCTCATCCCAGATCATGAATCTATCTCCATTTTTTAATATAATATACTATCATCAAGACATTACCATGACTGAGTTTGAGTGTCATGGTGGGATACTATTTTTGGGAATTAGAGTCTTGAATTTTGGGATTAGTCATTTTGTGTGATAATTTAGGTGTATGAGTTTATTCAATCAAAATGCATAAAAATAATTCTTGGGTTGCCTCACAAGAAGTATTATGTTTAATGTACATTGCTATACCTTCCTTGGATCTCCAATTTGGTATGCTATCTCAATGGTCCATGCGAGCTTCTTAGTATAATATATCATTCTTTTCTTCTCATCTTCCATATTTTTTAGCCTCTAGTAATTTTTCAGAACATCATCTCTAGGGCATTCTTCCATGGATACAACCTTGGAAAAAAATCATAGCATGATTACCTATGATCTTCTTTGGTAGCACTGTGACTAGTTGTGAAGTTGTAGCATGTGGAATTGGTCACTATTTTTTTTTATATTTAAAAAAATTCATTATAAAATTCCATACACCTTTACATTTTTTCTCTAATTTCAGACTATTGCACAATTTACACAATACAATATAATTTTTTTCTTCTTCCTCCTTACAATTGCCAGCATCTTTAGTTTTTTTTTGTGTCACCTTAGATTTCTTTCATGCAATATGTAATAAGCCGTTGTTGGAAATGCATCTTTCTTAATGATATTTCTAGGTAAGTTAGCTGCATACTCCTTCATAAGCTTGAACATGCTGAAAATTATTGACGTATCTTAATTTATTTTTACCCAATCTATGATTTCTTGCTAGATTTCCTTGCAAAAAATCATTGAAATAAGATATGGTTTTGGGACTTCGGATCTCCATAAAATTCAAATTCTATGCTGAGGGGAGTGGAAATTGGTTCTCATTATTACTATTTTTGTTATCCAAAGGAAGATATTATGCTTGGGAATAAACTTCTTTATCCAGATGAATTTGGTTCACCCTGGTCACTTATTTATGCATTGTGATGTCAGAAAATTATAAGAATCTACCACAATTATCCTGTCATCTCCCCACTTATTTATTATATCTCCAGCACGTAAGGTTTCCCTAGCTTTATTAATTAAAATATCTTTAATCAAGATTAGAGATTTCTAGAAAAGAGGGTCTTCTTTTGTAACTTGGACATTCAATATATTATACATTATAAGATAAGTGTGATGTATCATCCATCTTATCAACAATACATCTTTTGTCTTGCTAATCTACCATAATGTTTTAATAAAGTAGACTTTATTCCATATAGTGAGATTTAATAGACCTACCCCCCATGTGAAGTAGGAGTGAAAACTTGTTCCATGCCACTTTTTGGTGGTACCTTTCCATGGACGGACTTCCGTAAAGAAATCTTCAACGTGTATTTTTAAAAGAAATGATCATTGCTTATGGTAATATAAAAAATGAGAATCAATATCCCTTAATTCCTTATATTACTATTCGAAGTAATTCCATTTCACCCACCATTGATAATAACTTACCCGCCCACTGATAGATTGTTTATGTAATTTTTAACAGCAGTGGTAAGAACTACAAAGATATTAGCCTACTGAAAAAAATTGTGAAGCCTAGGAAAGTAAATGGTATATGGCCTACCATGAATCTTGAATTAGATAAGATCCTTTGTTTTATATTCTTTAAAACTCCTCCAAAAAAATATTAGATTTGGAGGAGTTGGCAAATAGGCCTGATATTTTCTATAATTTTTGGGTCCTATCTAGAATAATATTAGCTGATGTAATATCTCCATGGGAGAAGATTATAAGATCACCTATATATATTAGATAAGATATTTACAAATAGGCACATCCCAAATGATATGAAAACCCTTCTAATTGAGTTGCTTAATATAGGAGCCTTGAAAAATACTTCATACTTATCACAAACAAATATGGTAAAAGTGGGTCTCCTTGATTTAAACCCCTTTTCCCTTCAAAGAAGCCATGCAACAACCCACCATTTATAGAAATTGAGAAAGATGGGGTTGATATGCATTCAGAGATGATTTTTATGAATCTTTCTAGAAAATTTAGAGGGCTTAGAGTTTCCTTTAAAAACTACCAATCTACCATATCAAAGGCTTTTTGGAGATAAATTTTAAAGAAGCATCTTAGAGAGTTTCTCTTTCTAGCATATATTCTTATTATACTTTGTGTAAGATGAAAATTATAATAGATTAAATCTATATTCTACATAAGCTACTTGGGCAGGGTCTATATGTCATCTAATACTGATTGCAATCTTCATGCAATAAGTCTGGGGATTAGTTTATAGATTACAATACAAGATATAGATCCAAAATTTTTGATAGTAGAAGCATGAAATGATTTTTGTAATAGTTCAATATAGGCATGATTAATTTTTGTAAGTATCATACTACTAAAAAAACTCTACACTGCATTGATTATATCTTTTCTAATATATTCTCAAAAGTTTTTAAAAAATTCTATTGTAAAATCATCTAGATCAGGTGATTTACATTTCCCATGTCAAAGAGAACATTCTTGATCTCTTCTACCAAAAATATTAAGGAATGCTTGCTCAGGTGGTTCTTCTATAGCTTCCTTCCATTAGTCAATACATCTTCATTAATTGACTTTCTATTTTTTTCAACTCCCAAAAGAGAGATGAAATATTTAAGAATTTTCTTGTTAACTTCCTCTTGAGAGGTGCAGTTGAGTCCATCATATTTAACTATATTAATAATTTTACTCTTTTGATATTTGGAAATCATTAAGAGTAAACAAATTTAGTACATCTATCACTTTGTTTCAGGTACTTGATTTTGGCCTTCTGGCATAGGAATGAAAACTCTACCGCTTCTAACTTCCTCAACTTTATTCTTAATGAAATTTCTTCATTATGGAGAGCTGGTGAAAATGAGGATTGAAGTAATGCTTCCTAAGGAGAATGAAGAGTATTTCTCGTCAAGGATCCCCTAGCCCCAAATAACCAAAAATGAAGATCATTTATCTTCTTCAGTGGTTCTTTAAGCAATCTAAGATTTTTCACCGAGTAGAACATATAAGATCCATCAATTGGGATGTTCTAAACATTCTTAAAATTGGGTAGAAAGTCAACATGAGATAGTAACATGTTACAAAACTTAAAGGAAACTCTACATTTCTTTTCACCATCCTCTATAAATATCAGTACAAGGAAGTGGTCTAAAAGGATGCCTAGTGAAAAGAAGTGTGCATTACCATCTAAGCATAGGTTTGACTAGTCAATGTATACTAGTAATTTGTCAAGTTTAATGTCCACTCTTCCATTAGTCTATGTAAAGAATGAGCCAGAAGAATGAAGATCTTTTAAGCCCAATGCAAAATGTTAGTTGATAAAGTTAGAACACTCATAGTTGAATGCTTTTTGGCCTCCCATCTTATCAAGCCCCAAAAGTGGGGAATTGAAATCTCCAAACTCGATCCAGGGTTCAATATTTGATGTCCCTTCTGAGGTATGACTTTTCTAGAGTGGCCTTATTGTTACAACTAAATGATGCCCATATATGAAGGATATCTTAAAACTCATCCTTTTTCTCTCTATCAAATACTTGAAGATGAATATGTTAGGTAGATTCATCCACTATTATAAACCCATAGATTTGGTAATTCCACATTACAAATATTCGCCCATTATTATGGCAAGTGAAATTATCTATGGACTTGAGCCTCATGAACTTCATTTTTATTAGCCAAGCTAATTTTTTACTATTCAATTTGGTTTCTAAGATTCAAAAAATATCAATGCGGTGGGCATTAAGAAGCCTCATGAACTTCATGTTTGATGGGGCAACTAAATCCCCAAACATTCCAGGATACAATTTTCATTATTTGTTTTTGGACTTCTTATTTGTATCACTCTATCTTCCCATTTAATTTTTTCCAAGCATACAATCTTTACAAGCAGCATGCATATGCCATTTAAACTTGTGCAATCCAATTAGATGCAACTAATACATCTTATATAAAACATTTAGAAGAGGTTACAATGAAAAAGCCGGAATATCCATTAGAGTCCATTCAGGTGAAACTAGTTAAGTCTTTTCAGGCTTATCTTATATGGGGTTTCCAATATATCAAGATTATACTATCCAAGAAAGCCCATAATGATGGTGAACCATTCATTTCTATCCAAATTAATTTATATACAGTAGTTCATGCATGATCATCCAAGTGCAAGCATGCATCTTTATGCATCTATGTCCATTGCACATCATTCTACAATGCCATATCCACCCCCACCTCTCTCAAAAGGACCCATAGAAGTATGTTCGAGGGGTTCCTACAATTACACCCCTCTAGTTAGCCTCTAAAATTCCAATACATATTTATTTCCACAAAGAAAGAGAAATCAAAAACAAGCCAAATAGTTTTCTTAGTTATCAAAAAGATGAGAACTCCATTATCCACCTCATCCAGGTCCATTGGGGGGCATACCCCTTTTTGAGCCCAACTTTTTATTTTTAGATTCAAAAAAGGTGCCTCCTTCAGAGTTGCTGAATCTTTTTTCTTTTTCTTTCTTATGATAGTATTGAAATCATCTTTCTCTTCTAATAAAGCTTAATGATTTTTTATTTCTCTCGGAGGATTAGTGCAGGCAAAACTAAAATATTTTGCCTTCTTTTTGTTAGCTACAAGGATTATCTACCCCTCCTCCAAAAGAGATTCTTTGGTGTCTCCATTAAAAAAATCCTCCTTGTTGGGCTAATTGAGAGCTTTTAACTGATGATTTGATGCTACTAATACTCAATGGGGAATTCAACCTATTTTTTCTTGTTCTTTCTTTTACAATTATTTTATACATGACCAAAAATTGAGCATAATCTATAACATGGAGGTAATTGTTCAGAAACAATTGACAATATAATTTTTTAACCATGTAGAAAATTTAAGGTAATCTCATGTGATAAGTCTTCATCCAAATCAACCTCAACTAGTACACGAGCATATGATATTTTTGGTATGCTAGAAGTAAGTTTATTTACGTGTAGGAACTTACCTATGCAACTTATAACCTTACCCAACCCGATTGGGTTCCATAGGTGAATAGGGAAGTCAGATAATTTAATCCATATTGGTATTCTTTCCATTTCTTTTAACCCATAATGAAACTCTATAGAGAGTGGTTACACATATATTCCTACCATATACTAGGTATTCGCCTGAATTCAATACTTCCTCCATATTCTTCAAACAAATGAATTTAAAAAATTAATTCACTTGGATGTTGGATGGCTAGGGCATTAGTTTTTCATTGCTCATATATAAAATATTTTAATAAAAACTATTCAAGGTTCCATGTAACAAAATAACGCACTAAATAGAGGTTTCAATGCTCAATACTTTGATTCAAATCTCCATATTCATAATAAGCATTATTATCCATCATTATGGGGTAATAGGATAGCTTCATGGTATTAGCAGTATCCTGCTTCTTGAGAATAGGCTGCTCCATGGAGCTTTATTCTTGCTGAATGTTCTAGGAAGCATTTGAGAGGGGAGAGCACTAGGATTAGTCCGTGTATCCTGATTGGGGATGTGTAATTGAATTTTGTTTATCGATATTTACACCATTAATATCATTAATGACACTATTGTCTCTATTTCCAAAATTACCTAGATTGGAACCTCTATTATGGCCATTTATCTGAGATTGTTCGCCTGAATTGGTATGAGATTCTAGTGTGAAATCTTTTGAAACTTATTCATTTCTATTTAGTTGAGCTTCCTATTTCATGCACTCATCATCTGGTAGCATGGATTTCTCACACTGTGCTTTCGACATCAATTTATTAGTAGTAACCATTTCATAATTGAAAGAGATCATACTATAGAATGATATTTGGATACCATTTTTTTTATATTACATATTCAGTTGCATCCAAATCATAATTGGAACAAACAATCAATTTTTTCTTGTGTTAAGCAATGGAAAATTGCTATTCTATATCTAGAATTGCTTGATAGATTCATGGAATTGGGGAAGACGACTAGCTTTTCTAGTTTTTCATGTAGTTTTTAGAAAATTAATATGTGGAATTACTCTTTAGATCATATTTGTTGTGACTTTGAAAGGAAATACTACTTTCTTTTTAAGATTCTACCCTTCTTTGTCATGACTTTGTTTCCTACCACAACTTTCTTTATTGATTTGATAGATAAAGTCATGGCTTCTTCATTAGGCATAGCTTTCTTTGTTATAATTGATTCATCTTCATAAGCCTTCAACTATCACCTCTTTGGGGTTTTTATATTGTCTTTATCTTCCATTGATCCAACTATTAGCTGTTGAATTTCTTTTGCTTGTACTTCTAAAATCTCTAAATTTTTTTCCAGAATTTTTTTACCTTGTTGAACTAATAATTTCATTAGTTTCACATTTTATTTCACATCCTCAAAGTAGTATGAATGGATTCTCTTGAAGTCATGACTTTGATGAATGTCACAATTTCATATTAGTCTTTTTTTCCTTGTCATATCCACCATTTTATTTAATTTATAAAGTATCTAATTTTTTATCTTCACCATCTTTATTAGGCCAAAATTAATTTGAAGACCACCTTTTGTCTCATCATTGTACATAGGAGGCTATATATTTTCTAATAATCTTCCTCCTCATATTCTAGATTCTATAAAATTATGTAGAGGTTGAACTTTTCTTATTCTTTTCCCACGTAAAGTATGAATTCCTCATTCTTGATATCAATCAATGAATTCCTAGTGGCTAAGAATGGATGTCCCAAGATCAGTGGAGCATATTGATCTTTCTCTATATCAAACACAATAAAATGTATTAGAAAAATAAACTTACTAACCTTGACAAATATATCTTCAATACTATCATTTACAAACTTCACTAAATGGTTAGCTATTTAATGCAAAATAGTAGTTGGAATAATCTTGCCTAAGTTCAATTTATATACTATTGAAAATGATATCAAATTCATCTGTGATCTCAAGTTACATAGTACCTTTCAAAAAGTGTGCTCCAAAAAAATACATGGAATCATAAAACTTTCTAGATTTTTCAATTTTTTTGAGAGTTTGCATTGGATGATAATGCTACACATCTTAGTCTTATGCATCATCCCATATGTCTCCAACTTCATCTTGCTACTTATTACATCCTTTATAAAGTTCACATAATTTAGAATTTATGCTAAAAATTTAGCAAATAGAAAATTAATTTCCTACTTCTGAAAAATATTGAGAAATTTCTCAAATTACTCATTTATTTTATACTTTCTAAAATATTGTGGAAAAAGAAGATTGATAGGAAGAATAAACCTTTTGTATATTCTTTCTCCAGCACACCATTTGAATCATCTATTTAGTTCATCTGTATTTCTTTCTCCTTCTCCACTTCTTTATATTTCATGGTTAGGAGAGTGAGCTAGGTAGTGGATTTTGTGGGTGCTATAACTTTGCAAAATGTTGCAACATCCTAGTCCATGGCTATGGGTTGGGTCATGAATATTAAAAAAGTCATGACTTCTTCAATTATAGCTTCCTCTTCTATTTTAACTTTCCTTATTTATTTCTATATTACTTTTTTGCCCCTCTAATTCTTTTTTACTTTTTAGTGATGGATAAATACTTTTTGGGATTTGCTTCAATATTGAATAGTAGTCTATTCAAGTTTTTTTGCTTTCATCATTAGTTCTAGTTGTCAAATTTCATTCTCATTAATTTTATTACTACATTCATGTGTTTTATTCTTGTGTCAATCTGATTCATCTAGTTTTCATGAATGTCATTTATTTTCCTAGTCTCCATGAGCAAGATGAATATGGTCTCTTCTAGTGATTAATTTTCAACTCCCTTTGGGTGGCTGAAATTTGAGCTAAAAGTTCCAAAAAATTGATAACATAATGAGTTGTTCCAAATATTCTTCTAAAATTTGCCAACATTCCGTTGCTCATTCCCACTTCTCTCATATGCTAGTCTATCATAATTTTTTTTGTTTAGATAGTAGTGTATTACAGAATTATTGTTGGATTGGAACACATAACTCTTATTCTAGAAAATATAAGCTTTTTCAACTTGATATACAATGCTGAAATTTAATGTTTCCTACTATCAAAAATAAAAAATTATTCCAAACTAAGTTGCTTCTCATTTGGGCTCCAAACTTGTTGAAGAATTTGTGAAATTTTTGCCTCCATGATGGTCAATATGTCCAACTCCAATACCCTAACTTACCTTCTTCCAAATACTCGACTATTTAGAGTTTGATATTTGTTCTTTGCTAGCTCTTCAAATAGATAATGTGCTTCCTCATGTGACTTATTCATGATATAGCCATCCTAGGCCATATTAATAGTGTACCTCATCTAAAAAGTCTCACCCCATATCTCTCTCTCTCCTCTTTGAAACCCTCCCCAAAATCCTCAAAATTCCTCAAAGTGTGTAGAAATCAGCCTTGGAAGGCTTGATTCGAACAAGTTAGGTGGGGAGAATAGTTTTTGTAATTGCAAATTATCTTCAACTGTAATAAATAAATAGGATGGGCACCACATGACCACCTAATCCTTCCATAATAACTCACCCTCGAGAAAACCCATCTCTAGCTGAAAGCTGCCTTGATGCTGAGGCACCTGTCATGGACTTCATGAGGCAAATTGATGAAGATCCAAAGCAAAATTGAAGAACTAGACTTGTAGTGTGCTTGGAAAATGATTCTGAGGCTATATAATTTTCATCGATGAAGGTGATACCCAAAGAGCTCTCTATGGTAAAATTTCTTTCAATTTGAATGAACCTCTAGCTAAAATTAAACTTGTGAATTATAAATCATTGGATGTCAATTTAAATGCTTTCGATGAACATAATTATTTTCCAATCAAATTATATGATGATGTTAAACAAATCAAGTCGAATAGAGGCCCTAAGATGCATTTTGTTAACACAATTTATCATGATAGAGGGTAGAACATGCTCTTTGTTGAAAACTTTCATGGGGATCGGTCTAATATTCACTTTGTTTTTGGAATTAATCAAAAAATGTTTCTGACAAATAACGAAATGAAAGGAGGTGAATCTGCATTGCTAAATTTAGATGAAATCTCTAAAAAAATAAATTTGATGGGAATCTAATCATGAATAAGGTGAACCTAGTCTTTGTAATGGTCATGAATTCCTTATCTAAAATTGTAAAAAATAATAAGGAATAGGGCAAAGTACCCCCCCCCCCCCCCCCCCCCACACACACACACACACACAAGAACACCCCAAGACCTCTAGGAAGAATAAAATCTCTTGGAGCAGCCTATTCTTTGGACCTTGGAAAATACCATGAAACTATCTTATCTCCCCTCAAAATAGCATGTCAATGCTTACTTTGTAAGTGAAGACCTATAGCTGGGGGATGGAGTATTGGAAAAACTGATTGTTAGTGTATTTCGTAACAAGAAATCCTTGGCAAGTAATACTTAAGAGATTAATGGAAGAGCAATAAAAAATCAACACTCAAATTACACAATATCCTAGTAGCTGGATCTTATTTATGTTTTAAAACATGAAGGATATGGAGGTGTTAAAATTTGGCTCATATTTGGTAGACCACTAAATATCAAGCTACTTCAAGTGGGCTTCCATTATGGACTAAATGAGATGGCCAAATATAGATATGGGTGAAATTCCCAATTTTCCCCATACACCTTTGGAATCCAATAGGCTTAAGCAAAATGGTGAGTTGCATAGGGAAACCACTCCACATGGACAAACTAACTTTTAACTCATAGAGGATTGCATATGCTAGGGTATTAGTTGAAATGGATCTCAATGAGGAGTTTTCGAAAGAAATCATTTTAAACTTCCTGGATGGCTCTAAAATTTGCCAACTAGTGACTTATGAGAATCTTCCTACCTATTGAAAATCTTATTCAATGTTTGGACACTTAATTAGTAGTTGCCGAAGGAAGAGTAAAGAGGAAGAGGAGAAAGATAGCTATTATTCGAAAAGCACCATGGTTCCAACAGAAAGTCCTAAAAAGATGGAGAAAATGAGCTCACTGCTAGAAGAAGTACAAGTGCTAGCTTCATATAAACATGCAGATTTGGCAAGAAAGGACAACCTATAAATTCATACCTTGGAAGAAACGGAAAGCCATTCTCATCAAATGGAGGAAGAAAATTTCACTCTAGTAAAAGTAAAAAAAGAAGAAAGACCCTGTAAGAGAAAGTCCCTCTCTAAACCTTCAAAATAAAGGCAAAGTTAAGGAGGTCATGCACAAAGAGAATGGCCCATATGGCCTAGCATAAAAAAGCAACTTGAGTTCTCATCTCCGTAAAAAATCTGAAAATTGTATGCATGGTTCTTTTTTGTCTTATTTTTGTTCTGTTTATTTTTCTTGGAGGAATCTCGTTTGGAGTATTGGAGGTTGGATTAAGGAGAGTTAAACTTTGTTACTCTCTCTTTTATTTTGTAAGGGTTTTCATGGGAGTGGTCGGGGCACCTCTAGGTATGGTTATTCTATGGATGGATATGGATAAAAACATGAGATGGATGCATGTGATGGCAATAAAAAATGCTTGTCTATTGGAGGAGATCTAAGGAAAACACTTTTCTGCCTTAGTATAGATCAATTGCACCCAGCATTTTTAAATTTTGGATATACTTATGTGTATGAATGTATGATGAGTGGGGGCTTCTATGGTTTTCCTATAAAAGAAGAGGTAGGATATGTACTATTTGTTTTGATATCTCATGCAGCTGCTAATGTATCATACATGAATGTGTTGAATCATGAAGTATAAATAAATGTATTAGAGATCCTTGAGATGAATATGCATGATATAGTACATAAATTTCAGAGGAGTGTGGTGAGGATTTTCTTGTATGATGAAATGTATTGTGGGAATATGATGTGGAGGGGAAAAATAAGGGGTAAAAGGATGTATGGGATACATATGTATGTAATGTGGCTCATAATGATGGTGTGTATTCTGTTTGTATACTATTTTATAAACAACTGCTGGGATGCACCAAATCAAGTATGTGAGAAGAAAAGCTCACACACTGGATTAAACTCTTCAAAAAAGAAAGCAAAATGTATGTTTTCTGAAAATACATGAATGCTACGAATGTAGCCTACTTCAGAATTTCAAAGAAAACAATCTAAAAGCTCAATCGAATAATCTTCTGCTTGTTTTGTATGAATGCATGAAGGGGATGGTGCAGGTTTTCTTGTATGTAAGAGTAGCATATGTGACAATATTGTGTGGAATATGTAATAAAGAGAAAATAATGGGATTATGTATCAATGAAATGTATGTAAAGAATGTAATAGAGGCTTATGGAGTGGAGGTGAAATTTCTTGTATGTTCTGTGTCTGAAGGGATTAGTACACTAGAAAAATATGTAGAGCTGAGAGATGCTTAGATGCCTAGGTTTTGGAAAAATTAAAAAAATATCATGATTGCGGTTTGTTATGATTATGATCCTAGCTATGATGAATATTTTATAAAGCCTCATAGGATCCAATGAAGAATATGGAAAAATAGATATAATGAAGTTAGCTAGCTAAAACATATAGGGTTTCAATTCCCCCCTTAAACACAAAGAAGTACTAAAGCTGATCAATGCCTACCACATATATATTTTTGTGATCATTGAAACAAAACTCAATCCGAATAAATTAGCATGTTTAATGAAAACAAAATATAAAAGACTAGACTCTCTGGATAATTTCTCTTGTCATCAAAATGAGAGAATAATTGTTTTATGGGACAATTAAACTGTAGACATAAAAATGTTATCTTTCAATCTCAACATATATATCTACGCATCCTAGATAAGGTGAAGAGAGTGAGCTTTAGACTTTCCATCATATATGGACTTAACTTAATTATCACTAGAAGGCCAATGTAGGACAATCTAATTTTAGGAAGGAATGTATGAGATATCCCCATGGGTTATGATGGGAGACTTTAATTCCCTCCTTTCTTGTTTAGATAAGGTGGGAGGAAGAGTGGTGAAAAATTATGAGTGCTAAGATTTCATAAACTATTGCTCCTCCTAAGCCTAGAAGATTTATCTTCCTCAAGACAATTACTTTACTTGGACAAATTGAAGAACATCAAGTAAACTATATAGAATTATGATTAATCATGAGTGGTAAAATTTATATTTGGATAGTCATGTCCAATTCTTTCTCCCAAGAATATTTATACCATTACATCCTACTCATGACTATGGAAATGATAGCAAGAGGGAGAAAATTTCCTTTCAATTTCTGTAATATGTGGTTCTCACATAATAAGTTTTATTCTTTATTACTTAATACTTGGAAGGAGATTTTCAAGGCTCTAAGATGTTCCAGTTGGTCAAGAAGCTGAAACTAATGAAATGGGCACTAAAAATGTTAAATGAGAAGCATTTTGGGCATATAAGTGAAAGAGTTATCATCATTAGAAATGCCACCATAATCTTTAAAACCATATTTTTCAAGCATTCTTGGCTACTCTTAAAGAAGAGAAAACTGATTGAAAGATAAATATGAGGAAACTAGAAGAAGCATAAATATTTTTTCTTAGACAGATAGCTAAGATTATATATTAAAAATAAAGTGACTGATGTACCAAATTCTTTCATGCCTTGACTAATGTAAAGCTTCAAAGAAGTAAAATCATGATGATAATGAAAGAATATAGTGACTATACTACATTGCAAAAAGAAATATTAGAAGCATTTTTTTATATACTATGAATATTTATTATGCTCTTCTAGAAGTAGGAAAAGTATATGTGAAGATATTATTACAAATGAAAGAAAACTTCATAAAAGTGACCATGACTCACTCTCCTTGGATTTCTCAGCATAAGAAATTAAGAAGATTTTATTTAGTATGGGGGACTCAAAATCTCTTGGGCTTGATGGTTACACATCTAAATTCTTTAAGCACTCATGATAACATATTGGAAATGACGCATATATTATATAGATACCTAAGTCCTTTCATGCATCTTCAGTTAAGGACAATAGACCGATATCTTGTTGCAATGTAATCTACATGATTATTTCAAAACTAATAGCCTCAAGGCTGCAAGGGGAGTTAGGAGTGCTAATAAATCCGACCCAAGTAGCACATGTAAAGGGTCGCTTAATTTTAGATAACTTTTTTCTATCACAAAGCATGATAAGGAGATATGCTAGAAGGAGAATATCACCGAGATGCTTTCTCAAGATAAATCATTAGAAAATATTTGATATGGTGGATTGGGCCTTCTTGAAGGAAATTTTAATAGCCCTTAACTTTCCAAAGAGATTCATTGATATAGTATATGAATGTATATCTACAACATCCTTCTCAATAGCTATCAATAGACAACTATATGGGTTCTCTAAAGGGAAGAGGGGCTTAAGGCTAGGAGACTCTCTCTCTCTCTCTCTCTCTCCATCTCTTCACTTTATGTATGGAATACTTGTCGAGGCACTTGTCCAGATCCACAAATGCAGAATCATTATAATTTCACCATGGGTGTTCTACACTAAAAATCTCTCATTTGATGTATGCAGATGAGCTCATAATAATTTCAAGAGGAGACTCCTTGATAAGCTAATTTTGGAAACATTGAAGGACTTTATAGAAACTTCTAGATTAAATATTAACTCCTTTAAATCAGACATCTTCTTTGGAGGAAGGACAATTTCTTTTGTTTTGTCCCCTGGGGTTTCTTTATCTTCAAGCAAGCTCATCATTTCACAATCCTCTGTATTGTTGGAAAAAATTACTTTGTCTATTCATCAATGGGCAAAAAAATTAATGTCAATTGTGGGAAGGAAATGGTAATACAAGAGATAGGAGGGCAACAATTTTTATGAATATTTTATTAATGTTTTATAGCCTCTTGGAACAAAGTGTGCAAGCCCACCTCCCCTGGGGGGCTAGGTATCCTTAACTTATTTATTTGGAAAAAAATCTATCTTTATTAAAATATTATAGAGAATAAATAAAAAAAAGGATTCACTTTTAATAAAATGGATTCATCATTTTTATCTTAATTTTCAAAATATTTGAAAAAACAAAGTATCCAAGGATGACTCTCCCTTTTGGAAGTCTCTAATATCAATTAGAGATATTTTAATTGAGAATATAGATACAATAGAGAATGCTGGAAATATCCTCACATAATGAGAGGAAAATATAAAATTAATATCAAAAGCTTATAATTTTCTAATCGGAAATAATCTAAAACAAAAGGAAGCTTGGACTTGGCTATATGGATGCAGAATCATATACATAAACATGTTGTATATTTATGAATTTCTAATTGTGGGAAGCTTCAGACAAAAGATCAGTTTTTTTAATGCCAAAAAATATGAAATGTGAATTATGTCCAAGTGCAAAATCTTTTGAGCACATATTCTTTGAATGCAACTTCTCCAAAGCAATTTAGCATGAACTAAAGAATTGAGCAATAATTCCAAAAGAAATGAGCACCATCCCAACATTCTTTAAAAGCTTGATAAAAAAAATACTTAGCAAACATGCCCAAGAATAACATCTAGGAAAGCTATATTGGCTGCTATAGTATACTACATATGGCGAGGAAGAAACCGTAGGTCGATGGAGGGAAAGGAGCATGACGTAGAAAACATAGTTAGGAAACCGAAGATATAAATTTTTATTATTTTCAGGAAAGAATGTAATGGCTTGATGTTACAATAGGTAGTATAGATTATTGATATTGAAATTTTTACTTTTCAAAAAAAAATGGTGCACCTCATCTTATAATTAAACCCATTATAGAAGGTTTGAGCTTATAATCATTATTCAAATTCATATTATGCGCATCTTCTCAAAAGTTCTTTAAAGTAATCTCAAGTATCATATAATATTTCTTGATCCTCTTGTTGGAATTTATTTATCTCTCCCCATAGTTGAGAGATAATTTGAGGTAGGAAGAACTTGGTGAGTAATGCTATTATAGGGTTTTCCCAACTCTCAATTAAACCTCTGGATAAGTACTTAACCCAACTTTATGCTTAACCTCTAAAATAAAATTGAAAGATGCATAATCATATTGTATTCGTGCTAATCCTGTTCATTTTCACCATGTTATAAAACTTTAAGAAAGTTGTGATATGCTATTCAGATCTTCTGAATTTCTTTGACTGTATTGAAATTATTGCACCATATGGTTCTTTGACTTGGTTTTACCTTAAAATAATTTATTTGCATAGACTGCATATGAATCTTAGAATAGTTGTCTATCATAATTGGTCACTAATAATCACCTAAGGTATGGTAAAGATTATGATGTTGGATAGTTTTTCTTTTTGTACCTTGGGTGTTCCAATTGCTACTGGTTCATTTTAGCTATATGCTCTCTTTCAGCTCTTTGTTTAAATATTTCTCTTATTATTCTCTTAATTTCTAGGTCTAGAGGTGTTAACTCAATCTCATAACTTCTACTCATATGAGTGTGGTGTCTAAAAAAAAACCAATGCAAAGCAAATACTAAGCAAAAAATATAGTCACTCAACTAAAAATAGAACTATAATTTTGAAAAAATAGTCATATCAACTAAAGTTGAGTAATCAAACTATAATCAAATAACCAATCTCTGACAATGGTGCCAAGATTTGCAATGACTTTGTGAGGGTAAACAATATTAATGTGAATTGAAATGATTACAAAATCTTATAAAGAGACTATATTGTATATGAATATACAACATAGTCTTGTGAGTTAATGAGTCATACAAGTAGTAAAATGAATGTAAATCTTGATATCAATCTCATTGAGATTAAGTTGGTAATTTAATCAATCAATAGTATATTAACAACTACTCAAGTTGAGTTGATAAACTTGAGTTTCAAACAACATACTTAGATTCTAGGGTCGACTAACTTCCTTGTGTGTAAAGATATTTCTCTAGTATTTAGTAAATTTTGTATTTTATTATTGAATGAAGATTAGATTAATGTGAAAATACTCAATTAGCCTATTGGCATACAAGGTGACTATCATACTTAGACTATCACTATAAAGGATGATCCCCTCATAATTATCCCCTTAATATTTCACCACCAAAATAACATATTATTTTGTTCATGGGTCATTAGAACTTCCACTCATTTTAAGAAATCATTAACTATCCTTGATGGTTGCTTTGAATATGCACTCATATTTTCTAACATATGATGTCTTAAATACATGAGATAATGTGATAATAAATACATTTATACTTTTGGCTTCATAAGTATCAAATACATGATAATTAAAATACATTTTCATATGAATCTCACCATTAGAACTATTACAAGAGAATTTGACTCACAAGGCTATCACAATCATATAGGTCACCTCTTCTTGTGTGTGCACCATGATTAATCTTTCATCATCTACCATATGTGACACAAGACTCACACACTATGGTTAAACTCATTGGTTAGAAATTTTACTTAACTCACATATTACTCGAGGCTAATTATTCTATAATATAAATAATGAATTGGTTATAAATGTATTAGTGCATTTGTCTTCCATTGATTAAACTTACTTCAATCTCGGATTTTACACATAGATTTATCTTACACATTAATGTTAGAAAGGTTATCACTTCTTTTTTATCATACTATGTGAGTATCTTTCATGACATACCTATTACCATACATCATGGCTAACATGCATAAATGCTATGATATAGAAAAAGCCTAATTCTTAGTTCTATAACACATCCATATTCATCAATATTCTACCACATAATATTAACACATACATCACTAATATAAAAGTAACATAACCATCATACATAAGTATATAACTTAGCCCTAAATATCAATGTAGCCAAACATTGGGAAAGATTTCACATAAGATATATTGAGAGGCATTCATATGAATAGCGAGTTTACAATGCATGCCCAAACATACATCTAAGTGTCAAAACCTAAACTCAATCAAGTATTGTTAGTAGTAACCTTAAATTTGTCCCTAATTAGTGGATAAGTCACATTACCTAGGGTTTGCAGTGTCTCTAAGTCGAGATTTAATTCCCCCACCTTTTCTTTTCTTTTTTTTTGGGTTTTTTAAATACTATGGGGAATCCATGCAATGGGTTTATTTGGAAGCCATGGTGCTAGCTTGAGGTCATGGCTTTTATATCTTATTAGATCTTCTCTAGAGTACTAAAGTCATGAAGGCAATGAATATTGCAACTTAGGTTACTTTCCTCTAGAATACAATATCATAACACTTAGAATGATCATGACTAACATAATTTCTTTCTGGAATGGAATGTCATGGTAGTGGGAATGACCATGACTAATATTTTTTCTCTATAGAAAACTGTCGTGGTACTGGGAATGGTAGGAATGATAATAACTTTGGTAATTTCTCTTTGGAGCATAAGGTCATGGTATTCAAAATGGCTGTGATTAGAGTAAATGATCTCTAGAATGAAATATTATGAAAGAAATTAATGTCATAACTCAAAATATATGGTATTTTGGCACTGTAATAAATAAGTCATGATGCTGAAATTTTTCATGATAATAGTGAGATACTTAGCTATTATGACATAAAAATAATATCATGATCATTATATATTTTAGAGCTAGTGTGGTCATGACTTTAGGATAATGTGGTGATCATAGAGATTATGTTGCATAGTATAAAGATTCTATTAACTCAGTGTTAGAGTCATGATATATACAAATTACCATGAATAATTTTGTAAAGTTACGATAAAAAAAATGCCATAATTACTTAGTAAGATTGTGAAAGATGAAATCAAGTCATGACATAGGAAATTTCATGACTCTTTATCACTTCTTTCTCCCATCTTAGCTTTTTCTCAACCAAGTCTACTAATTTCTACCCAAATAACTATGATATCAAAATTACTCAAAGCATAAAATTAGTGAAATCTCTTCAATAAAAGCATAAACACATGAAAAAATACTAATAATTATACACCAAACTATCCAAAATGGCTGGGACATTGAGTGCCAAATACTAATGTCCAATGTAAACTTTTAAGAATTATGAAAGATTTAGGAAGTTTTATGATTCCATTCATTATAGAAGAGCACACTTTATGGATGAAGTTATGTGAGTTGGGATCAAATGTGAATTTGATGATATTATCAATAGTGTGCAAGTTGAGCCTTAGCAAGATTACTCCAACAACTTTTCCACTTTACATGGTTGATTGTTCGATCAAGTTTTAAAATGGTATTATTAAAGATGTATTGACAAAAGTTGAAATTTTATTTTTCCATTAGATTTTATTAAGATAGAAATGATGGAGGACCAATATGCTTCATTGATTTTGGGGTTGTCATTTTTAGATACTTGACATGCATTAATTAATGTCAAGAAGAGGGAATTCATACTTTGTGTAGGTGAATAACAAATGAAATTCAATCTCTACAAAAGCCTATAGAATCTTGACTATGATGAGGATGTTTGCCAAAGAATAGATATTCTTCTACATACCACAATGAAACATAATGTGGACTTCATGTGGAAAGACTTTGTAAAAGATTATTGGATCATAGTAGGTGGAAAAGATAATGAATTAGAAAAACTTTGGATTGAAAAAAAAATAGTGGAAGTAATAAAGAATAATAAGATTTCTATAAAGTCACATCATTTTTAAAGTCATGACTTCTAAAGAATAGAAGTCAAACTACTCTAAAGATGTGAAGGAATAGACAAAAATAATGAAATTCTCAATTCAACAACATAACAAAATTATTGAGGAGATGTTTGAGTTTGAAAAAGTACAAGCAAGGAAAATCATATAGTTAATAATTGATTTACTGGAAGATAAAGATGAGATAGAGACAAAAAATATCAAGTATCCTAAGACAAATGAAGAGAAAGTAGCTATAAGAAAAAAAGTTGTGACTTCTAAAGATATTACGACTTTACATGCTAGATCAATGAAAAAAGTTATGGTAGAAGGAAAGAGCATGATAATGGAGGAACAAAAGCTTAAAGAGAAAGTCACTACTTTTTTTGAAGCAACAAAAAATATGATCTAGAGAGCAATCCTGCATGTCATGACTTTATAATAGGTCATGAAATTATCAAAGGAGAACATAGGTAATGATGCTGCAAACTTCTTCCAAAGTCACAACATCCATGGAATAATACCCCAAAGGTGATACTCTGAGGGATTACTTGATCATGGATGAGAAATCAAAAAGACAAGTAGAAGAGAAAGACTATTTGGACAAGCTTTCCCGGACTACTAAGATCACTAACTAAATTGGAGACCCATTGAAGATCTAGCTATGGACATTAAAATATTTTTTTTCTTGAGATACAACCCAATAATTTACTTTTTGCATTGTTTGATTGAATAAAAGTTTTTATTTTTTTAAGAATGTATACATACACACTTAGACACTTATACATGTAGACACCCAAAAAAAAAGTTTCAAAATTCAAACCTAGCCATGGCTTTCTTATAAGTCAATTGAAGTCCTAACACTCAAACCCATCGTGACTTTTTTTTAAAGAAAACATGGTCATGTAAAAAATTATGGCCTTTTCTCATTAGCCATTTCTAAACACAAATCCTACATTAAGCTCATAACCCTAAAATTTGTGACACTTCTAATTCATCTTCTTCTCCACTATGATAAAAACTTTTGTAACCCTAACTATCGAAGACTTGAGAAAAGATGGAAGAAGAAACATTGATTTCAAAGTTAAGAATGAGGAGAGAGAAGAATGATTTAAGTTACAAATCCAAAGGTGATTAATAAAGGCAAACCACCACTAAGACTTCTTCCATAGTCATGATGCTATAGCTGAATTTTTTTATAGAAATGAGAAATATATGGATGTCCACTATGTAAGCCAGAAAGAGCTTCAAAGAAGAGTGAGGATTTAATGAGCTTATTCCATGTTTCTAGGCATTGATTGAGATAAAAGATTAGGATTGATTAATCATACAAATGGAATGGGGAACCCAATGATTTTTAAGGAGTTTTACTTCAATTTAGAAGACATCCAAGAATAGAGGTACTACATACATGGAGTTTGAGTATGTTTCAATAGGGAATTTATCAATAAAATATTTGGATTGCAAGGAGCCAATTATGATATGACTATCAAATCCCTAAAGATGCAACTAAACTACAAAGTAATCATTAATAAATTGATGAATGGAAGAAAAGATTGAAGAGTTTTTTCAAAAAGTATATATAATTATTTAGTACTAGGAGAATTCATGGTGGAGAGAAAGTTTTGGTTATATTTCCATGCTATATTTTGTAGTTGGCTCTCCATGCATGTCTTTATCATCATGCAAGATAAGATGATATTATTTTTCTTGATCAAAATGATTCAAGATCCATGTGGGAAAGATTATTGAGGACTCCATTCTCAGTTGTCAAGCGGAAGAATTCTCTGGTCAGATAATTTACCTTTCTTTGATTACTATTCTATTTCAAGCAGAGGGAGTCATGATAAATGAAGAGAGAGATGAATTGTGCCAATGAATATGCCCCATGATATAGGTTAGTGTGGAAAGATGATTTGAAGGAAATAAAAAGAAAATGAAGATTCTTAAAGGGGCAAAGTCAATTGAAGTTGAGCAAGAAGTAACGCTCTTCACTGAAACTAACATAAATGTGATATAAAGAAGTGAAGAAAATCATGATGAAGAATCATCATATAAATTCAAGTATTATTTAACTAGGCAAAGAGGTTACTTGAAAGAAATCCTTGATTTCCTGAAAATCATTTGTGAAGATGATAGAATGGGCAACAAGTAATAAGAGATATTAAGAGAGACATTCCACATATTTGCCTACATTTGAGCACTCCAAAGTGAAATTCCCATTTAAAAATTTTGATCCTCATGGTCGATCATACTACCCTTCTTCTCCATATTGAAATGTCGTATAGTTGTTTCATTTGATAATGTTATATTGTATCTTTTCTTATTGTATTGATGTTTATTATGTATTTGAAAGATAGAGAAAGATTAATTACTATAGGACAAGTAATAATTTTATTATGAGAGTTAATTTGATACTCCACATACTGACTTTTTTAATGATTTGACATCTATTTACTAATGTGTCTATTTGTATTTGAGCATTTATAAGAGAGATTTCACTAAAATCTATTTTAAATAAATTTGATAAATATTAGTGGAATAATAGTTATTTTAGGGAAAATTAGTAGACTTGGTAGAAAAAATGCTTGAATGGGGAAAGAAACAATGGGTATTTAGGACATTTCTAATGTCATAAAATTTAGATACACCTTTCATGATCTTATTGAGTAATTGTGATATTTTTTCTTGATAGTAACTTTATAAAAGTAGTCATGATAATCTTTGTACAATATGACTCTACCACCAAAGTTGATATAATTATTTTACTATGTAACATAGTCTTTGTGAGTTGATATTTTTGTGGAGTCATGTCCACACTAACACTAAAACCTACAATGGTCACGACATTAATTTTATGTTGTTGCAACCAAGAACCATATTAGTATAATTAGTCGTGATATTTTTTAATGTCACGACTTATTCAAAATATAGCCAAAATACTAAGTATTGAGGCACAACATTATTTTCCACCATTATATATTTTTTAGAAAAAATTTATCTCTAGTTATGACATTTCCAAAGCCGCAACATTATGCTTTAGTGTGAAAACACCAAAGTCATAAACATTCCCAATATTATCACTTTGTGTTACAAAGAGTAAATGTATTAGTCAAGGCCATTCCCAGTACTATGATATTTTTCTCTAGAGAGAAAAGATTGAGCTGTGGACATTCCCAATGCCATGACATCATGCTCCATGGGGTAGTTACTTGAGTTTAACATTCATTTCTACCAAAACTTTGGTACTCAAGAAAAGATTCAATGAGATAATAAAGTCATTACCTCAAGCTAGTACCACAACATCTAGCTTATAGTATCACATAGATCCTCAAAGTATAAAAAAATACTTATATAAATTCATAAAAGGAGAAAGAGGGGAATTTAATTTTGAGCCAATAGCACATAAAAACCCTAGGCAATGAGATTCTAACTTTCATTTAGGGGCATATCCAAGAAAAACATGAATAAGAATTATTAGAATTAGGTAGTGTTAATATTCTTGAATTCTATGAGATACCTTACTAGGGTTTTCATTAGGAACCCTCAATTCTATGAGATACCTTTCAAAATATCTCGAATGAATACATCCCCACTATCAGACTAAAATGATACATATGATATGTATAATATTCTTGTGTGTGATGAGTACATGGATTTTTAAAGTTTTGGGTTGTGTTAATATTGTGGTTTGGATGTTGATGGAAATATATGTTATATAGAACTAAAATTTAAGATTTTTACTATATAGTAGGCTTATGTATGTTGGTCATCATGGATGATAGCATGTAATTCATAGGACACTCTCACATGGTACAATAAGAAGGAAGTGACATCTCTTGTAATCTTAATGCATGAGAAAAAATTGTATGTAAAAACTTGAGATGGAGGTAAGTTTAATCATTGAAAGTATCATGTTTATGAAGCCAAAAATATGAATATACTTACAATAATTGATTATGCATATTCTAGAAAAACTTATATTAATTAATATGGGGTTAAATAGAATATATGACATATGAGTTTTACCATAGTATGGGAATCATATGTTGGTTGTGGTTGATGGTGACATACAAGTCATGAGATATATATAAGAAGAGGGGCTTCATATGGTGGTGACAACCCTATGAGTCAATTCCTCTAGTGTGATTTTCATATATATGATTTATGAGAATATATATATTAATAATCATGAGTATGATATTTTTGAAACTCAAAGTACAAATATATTTATTATCATATCATCTCGCATCTTTATGATATTATAGGTCAGAGAATAGAAGTATCTATTCAAAGAAATCATCAAGGATAGTTTATGTATTACTAAAAAAAGTATATATATGAATGACCCATGAATTTAATAATGTGAGGCTTTGGTGATAAAATATTGAGGAGATAACTATGAGTGGACCAACCTTGGTGGTGATAGTCCAAGGATGACAACTACCCTGTTTGCCAAAAAAAGTACTAAGGCATTTTTACAAAAATTTATAATTTATCCAACAATTGAATACAATATTAACCAAACAATAAAGAATTATCATAATGTATAAGGAAGTGAGCCAACCATATAGTCTAAATATCCTTTTGAAAACCCAAGTCTACTTACCAAACTCGAGTAGAAGTTAGTTCACTGTAGGTTGATCAAACTACATATACAATCCATATTAGATTGATATCTAGACTTATGTCTAATTTACTACTTATATGACTCATATACTTTTGGATCTACATTAGAGAAGAGACACCCACCAAAGAGCTTTTTGGACTGTGTCATTTAATAATAATTTTTGATCTCCTCATAAAGATTTCATTAAATGTCTATTTTGAAAAAATTTGATGAATATTAGTGAAATTAAAAGTATTTTAGATGAAATTGGCACACTTGGTGGAGTGATAACTTGAGGAAAGAAAAACAAAGGAAAGACATAATATTTTCCATGTCATGATATGTTTACATCATCTAAAAGCCCAAGGACTAGTTATGATATCTTTTCTTAGCTATAACTTTATAAAATTAATCATGATAATCTTTTGTATATCATGACTTTACCACTGAGTTCTCATTATATTTTCAATGCAAAATACTATAATTTTGGCTATTATATTTTCTTGGAGTCACAACTCCACTTTTTCTAAAACACCATAATGACTAACCTTATATTCATGTTATAGTATCCATGTGCCTCATTAGTACAAGAAGTCATGATATTTTCTAGTGCCATGAATTAATTGTTAGAAAGCCAAAACATCAATGGTGATAAAATACCATGACTTTGTACTCATGTGCGAAATTACCATGACTTTGTACTTCGAACATGGTATTTCTAGCTATCATGACTTATATTTTGTACAATATAGAAAGAATTTCACGTGTATACATACTGATGTGATATTATTACTCTCTTAATTTAACTCAACCATGTGTTGATATGACACAAATACTTTGATACTGATAGTGGGTCGGTGTTACTCACAAATAGTGTAAAAAAATTCAACTTTTTTTTCTTCCTTGTATGCCTATTTTCCATACCTACTACGCACAATGTACACTTGCAATGCATATTGCATGCCTGCTGTGCATAGTGCATGTCTAATATGTATTTCTATTGTGCAATGTAGGTGCTACTAGGGTTTGGCATGTTTGTTGACTCATATGTTTTATCTTTTGTAGAACTTAATCCATTATTATGCCCTTGCAATGTACCTACTATGAACAATGTATTCCTACTATGTTCTTTTTGTGCAGTTACATGCATTGTTACATGAGTGTGTATGCATGTATTGAGCTGTTATAATGTACACTCCTTTTCATTAGTTATTAAAAGCATGCCTAAAGTTTAGGCACTACCATTTACAACAAAAATGTCTTTCTTTAAGTGAGGCACATATCTCAGATTCGCCAAAATTTCTCTTGCGGCCCAACCTAAACCTATATTATTTTGAGGTTCTTTTTAAAAAAAAAATCAAAACACCCCCAAAATGATGTCGTTTTGTGGCTACTGATTAAAAAAAATGATACCACCAAATGATATTGTTTTGGGCTTCCAGGAAGCAAAATGATGTCATTTTGTGTGTCAGAATTCTAATCCTTATTAAACTCCATATGTTTCTCAGATAGCACTCTAAAACACTTAAAAAATCTCTTAAATTTACTCTCAAAGCTACATTACACATGAAATAAGATGAGGAAGACACAAAGTTATTTTTTTTGTTTTTCATTTTTTTATTGTGACAATTTTCTAAAATAATTGTGAAATATCTTGGAAAATTTTTAAATACATGAAAAAAATTATCAAAAAAAAACATCGAAAAAAATAAAAAAAAAATTGTGAAATTTATGTACAAAATAAGAAAAAATAAAAAAAAAATTAAAGAAAAAAAATTATGAAAAATTATTTGGTTGGAGACAATTGATGATGCCAACGTTATTCAAGTGATAATAGATAATATTTCAAACCATGTGGTAGTAAGTGCTTATAATTTAATTTGAAAATTTTATTTACTTTTATTTGTAAGTGATTACAACTATTATTAATTTGTTGTGTTTAAATTATGTTGAAAGGTTATTTAAAAAGATAATGCCACATTTGTATTGGACATTATGTCACATATTATCTTGACTTGATACCAGAAGATATTGCAAAGTTACCAAACATGAAGAAGATAGAAGATGAGGTTATATCTATACGTTGCTACATCTATAATAGAATGAGTTTTCTTATTATGGTAGCTATTAAATGGTTTATAACATCCTTTATAATCATATGTCAGATTAATGAATACAAGTGTGTGTGTATGCATGCATTGTGCTATTATAATATGCACGTTTTTCCATAGTTATTAAAAGCATGATGAAAGCATAGTCACTTCCATTCACATCAAATATGTCTTGTTTCAGGTGAGGCAAAATTTCTCATGTGACCCAACCCAAAATGACATTATTTTGGGGTTCTTTCTTTAAAAATAATCAAAAAACCCCAAAATAATGTTGTTTTGGGGTTATTGTTTTTTAATGATACCAACAAATGTTGTTTTGGTCTTCTATTAATCAAAATGATGTTATTTTGTGTCTGAATTCTAAACCTTTAAAAACTCTCTTTGTTTCTTGGATTGCATTCTAAACCTTTCAAATTTAGTTTCAAAGCCACATTTTAGAGTAAAGAAGACAAAGAAGACTAAGATTTTTATTTCATATTTTATTGTACAAAAATTTTAAAAAAATTAAGAAATATCTAGGAAAATTTTTAAAAACATGACAAATTTTTCAAAGAAACTTCGAAAAAAAATCAGAAAATTTCAGTAATGTATGTGCGAAATAGGGAAAAATCTAAAAATTAATGAAAAAATAAAAAATAAATTATGAAACTTTATTTGGGTGGAAACAATTGATGATGTCAATCTTATTCAAGTGATAATAGATAATGTTTTAAACCATGTGATAGTAGGTGCTTATAATTTAATTTTAAAATTTCATATACTTCTAATTGTACATGATTATAACTATTATCTATTTGTTATGTGTTTAAATTATGTAGAGAGGTTATTTAAGAAGAAAATACAATATTTGTGAACACTATATGTCATATATTATCTTGACTTGATACTAGAAGATATTGTCAAATTACTATACATGAAAAAGATAATAAACGAGGGTTTTGTCTATACGTTGTTACATCTATAATAGAATGAGTTTGCTCAAAATGATGAGATGATTTATTGAGCAATGGAAATTGTTAAGGCCTGCTAAGGCTTGGTTTTTAATGAAATGCATAATCATATTTTGTAACAATGAATAAAGAAATAATTTGAGAAAAATATTTACTAACTTAGTTTGAACTAAATTTAAGTTTGATGCTTCAATGAGCACTACAAAACAAGATTAATTGTGAATGGCTCTACCCAATAATATGGCATGAATCTATGAGTATATTTTTGTATCAGTTGCTGATATGATCATTATTCATGCTCTTATTATAGTCATTTTTGTCTGTCTGTGGAATTTCTTTTAAATTGATGTTAAAAATATATTTTCAAATCGAGATCTAAAAGAAGACAATATAGGATGCTTTCTATTGGTATATCTCATAATCTTGAAGATATGTGTAAACTAAAAAAACCATTGTATGTATCAAAAAGCCCTCTTGAGCCTAGTTTGAGAGGATTTCTATTGTGATTACTTTTTATGGTTTTTCCTACTATGCTCATAATTCAACTATGTTTACTAAGCCTACCTTTTCTGCTCGTATTCTTCTTTTACTTTATGCTTATGATAATATTATTACTAGTGATAATGTTGATATTACATTGTTAAAAGCTCAAATGGTTCATCAATTTGATATGATGGTCTTAAGACCTTTATTTTATTTTTTGGGAATTGAGGTTGCTCACTCTCCTAAAGATGACTACCTTTTATCTTAATCCTAAAGACTACCTTTTATCCCAAAAAATAAGATAACCTTTTATTTTTTTGGAATTGAGATATCCTTCAATTGATATCACAATCTAAATACCTTTTATCTCAATCAAAATACTCATACTCTTAAGTTGCCTTTGGCATTTAATGCTCATTATGCTCATGTTGATGGTACTCCTTTGCCGTATCCCACATTATATCAGATTTTGGTAGATAGTTTGATTTATATTACTATTGTTCATTTAGATATTGCTTATGATATCCACATTTTTAGCCAGTTTATTGCTATTCTAATTATAGTTCATTAGTTTGATGTTCTTTGCATTATGCATTATCTTCGGGGAATGTTGTCAAAGTCTTGTTTTTCCTTCAAATTCTTTGCTGGAACTCTATGCATACTCTGATAATGATTGGGGTTGTAACCTAAATGATCATAAATTTACTATTGGGTTTTGCATCTTCTTAGGTTGATCTTTTATTTTGTGGAAGAGTAAAAAACAAGTCATCTCTTGATACTCCACTGAAGCTATGGCCACAACCATAAATGAGAATGTTTTTCTTCATTGGCTCTTACCAAATATGAGGGGATCTTTTCTTGGCCCCACTCCACTTTGATGTAACAATACAAGTGCTTTATTGATTGCTCGTAATTCCATTTTTTATGAGACGACTAAGCATATTTATATTGATTGTCATACTACATAGTAAGAACTTCCGCATGAGATGAATACATTGCTCTGTGTCTTCTTTCATGTGGATTGCCAATTTCTTTTTTTTAAATCTTGAATATGTCTCAATATATCTTTTTTTTAAGTTAAGTATTTTGAACTTGTATGCACCAACTTGATGAGGTTGTTGCAATCTTATAATTTTATAATTTTTTTAATCTTTCTTTACGTTGTAATGTATTATTGATGGGATGCCAAACTTACATGTTGCCTCAATCATATTTGTGCATTATATAAGGGCTTGGTTTGTACACTAATCATCCTTGAGATTATTGAGTTTTACTTTCCTATAAAGACCATTGTCATATCTTATGATTTTGATATTTTTGTTTAATTGATTTTTAATTATTTTATAAAAAAATAAAAAATATAAAAAAATTGAATTCTATTTTGAGAAGGAATAAAAGCAACTATAACGAGTACAATTTTTAATTATTATTATTTATCAAGTTTTATCACAATTATTTGAAGTCAATTGTATGAATCATACTCCTCTACTTCACCATGTTAAAAATCATGTTTACTCTTATTATTTTAATTATTAAATTTTTATTTATCAATTCTATCTAATTCATCCTATATACCTCTAGTTTATAGGATGACTCATTTATACCTAATTCTTATTTATCACTTCTACCTAATTATTTTAATTTTTAAAATCATGTTTGCTCTTATATTTCTTTTTTTTTCTCTTTTCCCCTGAGCAATCTCTCATTCCATAATTTTTGCACTAGGAAGGCTAAATTAGATGTGACCAAACTAATTCTTATTATTCTTCATTCTCTTATTATCTAACATTATCATTCTAATAATTTTATTTCAATTTTTTTCTAATAATTTATTTTTTAATTGTATCATTTCTAGTATTATTACACATGCACTTTATCATCAGAATCTCAGCTATTATCATCATTTGTAATTATTGTTTTTTGGTACCCTAACATTTACTTTCATAAAACATGATTGTTCATATAATTATTATATGTACTTTTTTTAATAAATTTGATACTCGTTTATCACAGAGAATTGTTGATGTAACTTTTCATGTGATCTATATAATCTTAATCTTATGAGATGCATTTTCACCAATTGTCCTTTTTTATGTAATGTTGAACTTTAATATTTAAAATTATTTGCATATGATACTTGTTATTTTTTTTCATTTTGATTATTAATAATTATCATTCATAATATGATTAAATTTATATTTCAAATATTTATTATTGCTATGACTAATCATAAATCCATTAGAATCAAGTGATACCCTCAAATTTTTTAATTTCTTACCAAACTTTTTCAATATAATCAACTAATATCATTTGTATGCAAATAACATATATAAAAGAATATTTTCTTAGAGATCTCAAGTCAATTCATACATAATAAAAAAAATGTCAGAACTAAGTAATGATTTTTGTAGAAATCTAATAATTATTATGAATTTATTAGTTACATGATGAACCAATCAAATACTAAACATCACACACACACACACACACACATATATATATGATTAATTTATTATGCATGTTTGGTACTACTTTGTTACATAATACCCATCTTAATTATAATAACATTAAGAGAGCACATAGTAAAAATAAAAAATGAAATTCTTTGATTTGACTATTGATACATGTGTCCATTATCCTAGAGTTAGATATGAATGGCTATAATTAGAGTACATGAATCATAAAAATTATCTTTTGCATTACTAGCAAGAAATCTTATATATTTCTTTTTAGTAATGGTTATGATAGAGGAATTCAATAAAGACCCTTGAATACGATCAATTGTTTTTCTACATCTCTCCACATTCTGTCGTGCTCTTATAATTTTATTTGAAAATAATCTCTAATAAATGTCCTATGCATGTCTACTGTTCTTATATTATGTTCACTATACGAAAGGTTTAATGCCTCTAACTTTATCTCCACTAATATACTTCTAATTTCTAGATAAGTATTATATGATATCTTTTTACTCGGTCTCTGTACACTTCATCCAGACAAGTATTAGATTGTCTAATGATAATTTTAGTGACACAATAAAAATAGATCACCAAAAATAATTAAAACACATCATAATATTACAAAAAAAATAAATTCATAGTAGCTACACAATGTATACAAGCATCCCAAGAAATAAATCCAAAGTAAAAAAAAGCTCTTGTAATCAAGAAAGTCGCAATAAAAAAATATTTTGAGAAAAGAAGGTCCTTTCTCCTCTGTCTAGAAAAATAAGCTACAACACAATACGTGTACTATTCTAATTACTTTTGTATATTGTATAATGATATTTAATGTATGATATTTTTGTATTGTGTGTTTATGTGTTTCTAGTTTGTATTTATTAATTTAATATGATATCAGAGGTAAGTTTGTAAATATAAAATGTCACATTTCCTAAATTTGTATTTCTTTTTCTATCTACAATAGTGCACAAATAGTAGTTGCACACCCATTGTGTGCACCTATAGGGCCCATAGGCACACAATAGCACTAGGCGTGCATGGCAAGGCACAATGGAATGCGCAATGGTGCACAAAAGCACAATAGGTGTGCATGGTGGTGCACAATTATGTGCGTGGTGGTGCGTGTGGTTTGGTAGAATGGTTCACATGGTTGTGTGCATGGGGTTTGCTCGGTGTTGCATGTGGCAGTTTGAGTAGCAGTGTGCATGAAGGTTCTCATGGTGGTTCTCACAATTCTTCAAGGCATAAATCTTAGCTAGGTTTTTTTTAACTTTTTATATAAATTAGTATTAAATATAAAAAAATAAAATTGAAACGAGAGGGAAAGAGAGATAAAGAGGATTGAGTGTTATTGTTTAGGAGGAATAGAAAATTGTTGCACAATATGGATTATCATATCTGAGATAAATGGATGTGAGTTTTGGTACAGTGTATTCATTGCAACATGATAGAAAACATTAGAACCAATTATTGCATATTATTTCAAAGAAAAAATCAAACGTATTACACAATAATGAGAGAGACAAGTTGATTATCAAAGTAATCCAAGGATCTCCACAGAGTTAAATTCGTACATTGCACCAAAATTTTTCTATTAGGTAGTAGTATATCATTAACTTCTTTCAGATATCATTAGCTATTGCACTCGTACTATTATTTTAAATTTTAGGATTATAAACACGAGCAAGTATTCATATCATGGGTAATCATATTTTTTATTTATTTATATATATTTTTTATCTTGAAAATATTATTGTTTTCAATTATAAATGCTCGAAAGCTATTAGATATGATACTATTCAATTTAAATCTTTTTTTACTTTCTCATTTTATGTTTATTCATGATTGCCTATTACTTTATTTTTTTTGAGTTATATTTTTAGATAACTTAAATTTTTGGTTATTTTTACTTCATCGGATATCTTTGCAAGATTATCAGATTCTGAGGAAGTCTTTATTTGAGATTGAATTGATTGGATTGTATGTTCTCTCTTTATCAATAAGATAACCCCTAGATGTATTAGTATTTTAGACTTGATACTTGTGCATTCTTTGCTTAGTCACTCATCATTGTACAAATTGAGAATAATTTACACTAGTCTTAAGGGTATTTCAATCTTAGAGGTATATCATTTAGGAAAGTTTACAAAAGCTCACTATTCTATATTCTAATCTAGCTTGAATAAAAACCTATTTCATCTGATGCATTCAAACATATGAAGACTTAGTAGAGATGTGATCCGAGATGAATTTAGGTGTTCGATCATGTTTGTCAATGAATTCCTAAAATATACATAGATTAATCTTTTTCATGATAGATTATATTATTTTATTTTATTTTTGTAATATTCTCACAAAATAATAAAAATTCAATTTGATAAAAATATTAAAGAATTAATAAGTGATGATGTATTAGAAAATATGTTAGATTGATGTTGCACATATTGTATGCGTCATAAAATCATGCTCAAGATATCTGATTGAGATGACTTAGGCACCCCTATGTGTAAAGAGTCTTTCAAAATATTTTTGGGAGTAAGTAGTTTTAACTATAATACATGTCACGAATTAGATGTTCTATTTTGCTCTTTCTAAATTCTACTCTTTTAGATCCTATATTTGAAATAAATCTTATTTAACTTGTCTCTATGAGTATTTGCATATATTTGTTTTGTCTTCGATCACTTTTCATGATAAGAAAAGTTGGGATAAAGGATACTAAGATGTATTTTTCAAATACTCTAATATTTAAAGAGAATATAAGTCTTTTTTCTTAGAGACAAATTAAACTTTAGTGAGTATAAATATTCTATTTTTTTATCATAACTTATTTTTTAATGAGCTTTGAAAAAGTTTGAATTTAGATGTTATACTTGGATTCCTTCCTCTTTATTCTTTACCTATTATCCTACCAAAACCATCAATTAGTGCAGAAAATCATTTATCAATTATATCTGAGTATGATGGTACTCAAAATGATATTACTCACATTAAATTATCATATTTACTAACACATTCATATCGTATTAAGTCCGGAGAAAGTGAGAATTTTTAAGGAGAATATATTTAAAACATAGATATTGATGCAGTAGTACAAGCATTTGCATCAGTATAGACTCTTGTTTTTTGATTATTACGAGTTTTGACTGCACAAAACTTTGGATTTTTTACTAATAGAGAGAGAAACATATCAAATTTATTTAGATCATAGATAAGCCTATCAAAGAGCTAGATAATTTTGTAGTCAGTCTATCTTATCTTTACCTACCAATCACTCTCTGAAAGGAGCAAATGAGTTATATTCTGTACTTGATTTTTTTTTGTTTGTCAAATTCTCATATTATTCGATTTTTTATCTTTTTTATTACTTATGTTAATGAGGTTAGGATGCCCAAGATTTTTTTAAAATATTATCTCATCTAGGATGACTCCAAGTCAAGATGAAATAGATTCATCCTCTCCACATCAAATAAAACTTGGAAACTATTGTCATGATATTCTAAAAATATTTGTTGTTATTGTTTGTGGGTAATTATTGTGAACCCAAATACAATTTGGAAGATATATTTTCATATGAAAATTTTTGTAGCAAGATGATATACTCTAATATTTTGTGTGAACTATCAGGATAATTACTTTCAAATGGTCAAAATAGTTTCATTTTATAGTATCAATCAAATAATCATGAAGAATATATTGTTTTCATAGTGATCTTGAGGAGGAGAGAATGTTGAAGAGCCACCTAGGTTTCAAGCAGTGCATAGAGGTATAGTTTATAGATTGTAAAATATATTGTATGACCTGAACTAGTCACCGAGAGCCTAGTTTATGATGTTTTTACTCTAGGTAATCTTGATTAGGTTTCTTGTGTATGCTCTTTTGAAGGAGTTCTGATATAAGATAATTTATTGACTATTTACATGAATGATATTTTAATTATAAGAGATAATGAGTTGTGAGTCACTCACCTCAATGAGTATTGTTAGACATTGTTTCAAATGAGCACCTTGGGAGGTTCAGATTTTTTTTGGGCATAGAGGTGACTTATTCAACGAGGCAACCTCACTCCATTTTCAACAATGTGGTCCAGAAATAAGGTTTGAAACATTTTTTCTCAAATGATTATCATGTCCTTCCAGTGATCTGTACCAAATATACATTCACAAAAAAATAAGGAAACATTATAATAGCTTGTTCATGAGTGTACATAATGTGGTTGATATATTTCAAAGTCAAAATAATGTAACCAAGAATTCTTAGGAATCATATCTCATCAATCGTCATGCATGTCATCTTCTATTCATCACTATCAGTTATTCATACATGATAATATTCGATCTCAAATCAAGTTTGACAAACAATGTTGCATCCCTAAGTAGATTTAACTAGTCCTTAATCAAAGGAATCATTATATTTATTTTTCACCATCAACTTATTTAGATCATTATAGTCAATTCATAATCAAAATAATAAATCATATTTTTTTTGAAATAAAATAAGAGCACCCACTATATGAGGGTTTTGAAGGTCGGGTATATATCAAATATTAATCAATTCTTTTAGTTATTTACTCAATTCTTCGAGATCTGGGATAGCCGTTTGAAAGGGTTCCTTAGTCATTAGAAGGGGTTTTGACATCTATACAATTTGATGATCCATCTCATTCTTTGTTGAAAATTTTTTTGGTAGTTCAGCTGCATGGTATTTCAAAATGAGTCCAGAAGTTCACTTTAATAGGTTCTTTTTTAATAGCCTTTAAATTTTTTTAAAATTTTAGGGCTTCCAAATATATTATTTTATCCATTTTATTCTTTTTATTAATTGAAATGTAAATAATATTTTTGCAAATTGTTTGATATTTCTTGTTATAACAATAATATATTGGCAAATAAGATCTAAGATGCATGTATATTTGAAAAATAAAACTAAAATTATATTTACTCATTTTAGAAAATTCAACACAAGTACTAAATCATAATCATCGTAGGGAATTATTCCGACTAATTATTTTTCATTCCAGCCTCTCAAATGGATCTTCACATTAGATATAATACTACTGATTATAATCTATTTAGAATTTGTTGTATTGATTCATCCATCATCTTTTCTTATGTAAAGATTTAAAATTTTTATGATTTTTTTAAAATAAAAAAGTTCAAACGTACTTGTATCTATTATTACTTTGACATTTTTATTGACAGAGTGAAAGTAATGAAAATTAAGCTTTTTCCTATTTCATGTTTCTTGTTTTTCATTGAGCTCAACAAGATTGAACTAAATTTAACAATATCTTTTTATGATTTTCTATTATACATGATAATAACAAGTTTACTTCCATTGGGAGTGGGATAATCACGAATCTGATGTGGTCATCCACAAAGAAACTATGCTAGTGGCATACTTTTTTTATCAACATTGGATAATATTTTCCTTGTCATAATATTGTTATTCCTTGGTTGTTTGTTGTGATCATTTTGATTTTTTCTATCCTTGGAAAAATTGAGTTTGTCTACTTTCTTGAATTCTGCTAAAGATTTACCTATTGGCATTGCATAGGTGAGTTCTTGGATAGATCTTATCTATAATTCTTGCTTAGTCTAATGTTTAACAACATCCATAAAAGAAAAGTATATCATTATCTCACTAAGATCCGAAAATTGAAATATTAGTTTAGAAAACTCACATATATAATCACTTACTTTCATATATTATGTTACTCTCAGCAAGTTAGTCTTTACTTTATCTCTTGTATATTCTAGATAAAATTATTTATAAACTTCTATTTGAATAATTTTCAAGTATGAATATTAGTATCCACACATATTTGTCGATCCAAAAAAGTGCGACATCCATTAGATGCATAAAATTAGTAGTACTAAACTTGGCTGCATTGCTTGTAATATCTATCACTTAAAAATATTGTTTCATTCCTTAAAGGAAGTTATCAACCTTTTTCATTGCTTGTGTTCTCTCTAAAGTACTTTGGCTATGAGACATTTACATGTGGAGATGACATTTTTTTCAATTATGATGCCCTCTATAGTTTTGTCTTAAGTTGATAGTTTTTTTAAATTTTTTTTTTATTTACTCTTTCATAATAATTACCATAGATTCCAAAATAAAATTTTTAGTTTAGCTTCTCCAAGATAATATTGATAACATTTTATATCCTATCTCAATGTTTCTTCTTCTAGGTTGTCACATCTTCAATGTTTTTATAAATATTATCAAGTTTATTTAATAATTCACCAATAGCTAACTTTTTTTATTCATTTGAGCATTCTTTTTTCTTTTGATCATTAATATTATACATACCTTTCTCATAATTCTTGATCTCATAAACAAATATCATAGAAAGGAATTTGACCACACCTGATATCACTTGTCATGAATATGAAATTATAATGTTATATGTGTAGACTTAGGCTATTAAATTCTTCTTCTCAATCGATTAAGTTAGCATGTTATCATCTTTCACAAAAGTTATATCCATAAGATCTTACATTCAAATTTAGGGACATAGAGATATATATATTTAGAGAGAGAAAATATATTATAAATGAAACTTGACTTAGTACAACAATGAGAGGGTTCTCATATCTAGTGGGAGTTTTCCTTCACTAGTAACTTAGATTATGCTATATATCATAATTTTATTACATAGAAAATTTATAAAAAATTTTAAAAGTTGAAGGAGTTTTGAAGTTTTTAAAAATTTGTATAATTTTTCTTGCGACCTTTCAATATAATTATAGAAATCTTTATGAGCCTAGTTCCTTTTGATATTTTTTGGAAATGTATTGGTCTATGACATTGTGCTTGGGCATTTGAAGTGTGCAACCCATACATCCCTAATTTTAATTCGGGCCATGCCAGCTAGAAAAAAATGAGCCTTGTCCTACGAAGATGGCACTTTTAACATTTGTGTTTCAAAATCATATTTTATTTATGCTTTTTCATCAAAGAGAGTAATTATAAGCTTGTGATATCATGTCCTAAATTATTTATGTTTATTCAAAACCTATCATTTGGAAAATAAAAGATGATATTATGTCTTGTTAAGTGTATTTTCTTTAATGTTTGGACTTTAGTAAATTATATCAATGTTACTTTTCATTAATAAGGAAAATAATTGTTCATGTTGAAATTGTGTTCATGTTGAACCTCAATGAAATGTTTTGATTGTATTTTACTCTCTCTGATAGGTGAATTAAGATACCAAAATATTCTTATTATAAATGGTCATTAGTTTGATTGATTCATAGAAAACAAAGCATGTATTTTAATGAAATGATAATATATGTTCAAGTAACATAGAAAATGGATAAATATATATCATACTATTTTTATTTTTCTTATTAACATCATTGTTTGTGTGTGTGTGTAGCTATGAGAGGGAAAAATTAGATGTGAGAATGGAAGTGATGTGACTTTTTGTCTGGCTATACTCCACAAGAGCTCACATGTAGTAGATGTTATGATAATATATTGTCTCAGTATTCATTATAACAATGATGCTTTAAATCTTTCATTTCTATAATTAATATTTCCTCCCAAAAAAGTAAAATATGTTATGATAAGTATATGATTACCTATATATAACTATGTGAAGAATCAACTTGCATACTCATGTGTAAAAAAATTATATAATCTAGTTATATAATGATACTAAATAAATCTAGTTATCTATATGAAACTAATAGAATCATTATCATAACTATGGAAGTGATGTGACTTTGTGAGCATCATAACAATGATGCTCACATATAGTTATATAATGATGAGTATCAGATTAAGTTATTTTATTTTATGATTTACTTATATGTGATAGAATCAACTTGCATACTCATGTGTAAAAAAATTATATTATGATGAAGGAGAGTTTTTAATGGAGCAAATTTCAATAAATCAATTGTAATTAAAATATGTAATGAATATCTTCATCATGATAAAATGATCTTATCATTTAAATAAGTGATCTTGATTATGTAATAATATTGTGATTCACATAAATTAGTTATAAAATTAAATATAACATGAACAATTCTTGTTGAAGCATAAATAATTAGATACATCTATATGGAACTCAAAAGAAACAATATAAGTATTTCAAGTAAATTATATTTTATGAGATTGCTTCAGACTATACACGATTTTCTTTATGTGAAGGTTATGTGAGTTGTGCGCAAGTGTACTACACACTACACTTCCAATGTGGTAGTGCACTATGTTCTACATTTTTGTAGGTGTGTGTGTGTGTGTGAGTATATATATATATATATATATATATATATATATATATATAAAATAAAACATGAAATTTGAATTATGAATTAAAAATATTAAATTGTATTAAAAATTTTTTTAATTTAAAATTGGAATGTAAATTAAAATACATTAAATAAATGATAAACATACACACTCTAATACTCATAAAATACAAACCGACAATATCTTTCAAAATGGAAAAGGAATAAATATTATAAATGTTAAAATCATAACATCTTAAAGGATCGTTGTCTATCACTTAGATTAGTTCTGATCTTTATAGCCAAGTTTTATCATATAAATTATCATTCAAATCTAGTTGCATTACTAGACTTGATCTTGAAGATCCATTTGTGCATCTTGTTAGCTTTTTAAGCATTATAAATATTTTATAATATCTAATTATAATTCCATCTTTATATCTGAAATAATATTCACAGCTATATAAAAATAAAGACTGTTGCTATACTAGATATCAGAATGTTCAATAAATTACATATTATTTTAGATAGCATAAAGAATGAATTCATATGATTACAAATTCAATATATTTAAGTTCTTCATATCATTCGAGAACAGGATAAAATAGTAATTAATATTAAAGCATCTTAATAGGTTACACTTATCCGATGGATTACCTTATCATTGACTCATAATTAATTGAATAAAAAATTTATCATATTTGAATACAATTTTAATCTTTGTAAATTAGAAGCTCACTAAAATTATTATTCTTATTTTGTAAAATTTAAATGAGTTATATATTTTTTTAATATTAGGTGGAAGCCCTAGGTCACATTGGCCCTATAGTAAACCATCTTGGCTCAAGGAAGGCAGGTTTACTCCATCCTAGTGGTATGGGCATGTGATGGAGATCAAACTTGCAACGTTGAGGTTGTGCATTTGATATTTTATTATTACTATAGTTGGAAATGACTACATTTTATCATGACTATATTTAATCATGACTATAGTATGAAGTAAATTTATTATGGGATCAAGACTATAACATAAATTCAATTAATAAAGTAGAAAATATATATTTTTATGAATACCTTGAAGAAATCATAACTTATTTTTTTTCTTCAAATTAACTATTGTAGATTTGTATGTACCAAATATGTTAGTTATCATAATTATTTGGTCCTTTATATAAAAGGATTTATGTATATTTTTACAAAGTAATTTTTGAACTGGTATTCTTGTTTTATTTTTTTAAAATTTTATATTATATATTATATATATATATATACACACACACACACACACACACACACACACAAATAAATAAATAAATAAAAATATATATATATATATAGTTTGTTTTAATAATTGGAACATCTAATAATCACCGCTAGGAATTGCCTTCTTGCTTATTTCTAATAGTTTTAACTTAGCTAATGAAGCATATTTAAATTAAGAATGATTAAGTAAACAATTATTTTTTGTCAAACAAGCAAAATATTTCTTGAGGCTAGAAAAAAAACATATATCTATCAATATTAGTTCTTATGAGATTATTTAAAGCATGAAAACTTTTTCAAAAGATATAAGAAGAACAAAGAAATATTATAATCTGATTAATTTGTAGTACAATCAAATAACATAAAAAATTTGAGAAAAGTCAAGAATTTAAAAAACACATAGTGAAATAATAGAATTGATATTAATGTTATTGAGTTTACTGCCCAAACTATTGTATCATTAGTTATTGTAATGTTAAAAAATTTAAATCTAAGAGGAAAATGAAAAAAGAAAATGATTACTTATATGTAATATGAATGCTTAATTTAGCACTTGGTTTTCTTTCTAATAAACTAAATATTTTTTTTTATTTGTCTTCTAAGATTTTTTATTATTGATGTTTTTGATTTCTTTTTGTTATTTGTGTTTTAAGATGTATAAGTATGATTTTCTTGTTAAAAATAGTATTAATTTCTTAATGATGGTTATGTTTTAGCTCACTAAATGAATCGCGATATCAAAATGTTCTTATTCTCGGATGTTCATCAGATTTAACAAACTCACAAAAAATAGAGCATGCCTTGGAACTAATTGAGAATGTTCATGCTTGTGACATCACATAGTTCAATGATCTTGGTAATGAGAGTGATCTTTTTCTTGAGATTAATTTTCTAGTTGATGATGAAAAATAAACTTTTATTAATACAAAAGTTGTAAGATTTAAGAAACCCTCGTTTCAAGTACACATAATACAATCACTTTATTATCAGTTATCAGAAGTGATCATATAGAGGCTAGCCAGTCATGCAGTACAACCCCATGTTCTCACTGTATCATGCTGACATAAGCAAAAAAAAAAATTTTGAATTATTATTGTTATAAAAAAAACTAAACCCGCAATAATTTGAAAGATAGAAAATTCAAAAGTAAAGAAATAAATTACATCAGGAAATAAAATACCTTCAAAAAAAATGAGAAATTGGAATATATGGGAATGATTTTCAAAGAAATAGAAAAATCCTTTATATAGGAAAAAGTTTGGAAATCTCCAAATAATTTTCCAATGTGGGCAATGTGATTTTCACCTACCCCTTATTAAAATAACATTCTCCCACTTGAAAATCACTTTCTTTGCTTGTCAATACTTGCTTCCAATCTTGTTAAGCCACATGAAGTTCTACACCATTCAAACTTGTTAGTGCTGATCGGTTTGGTAAAAACATCTGCTATGTTTTCTTCGGTATCAATCTTTTGCAAATCCACACTTCCTTCTCCTACTTTCTCTCTTACAAAATGATATTGTACCCTGATGTGTTTTGTCTTTGAGTGAAATACTGGATTTTTTGCTAAGTGTAGAGCACTTTGACTATCACAAAATAAAGTAACATTGTCTTGTTTATATCCAAGCTCTTCCAACAATATTTGCAACCAGATTGCCGCTTTACTGGCTTGTGTACCTGCAACATATTCTGCTTCTGTCGTAGAAGTAGATACAATAGGATGCAATTTCGAAACCCAACTTACAGCTCCTCTAGCAAGAGAAAAAATATAACATGTTGTAGACTTGCTATTATCAACATTTCCAGCATAGTCTGCATCAACATAACCGCTGACAATAAGATCTGAACTTCCATAGCATATTGTAGTATTTGAGGTTCCTTTCAGATATCTGAAAATCCTTTTCATAGTACTCCAATGTTCTAAGCCCGGATTAGCCATGAATCGACTAACCACTCTCATTGCTTGTGCAATATCCAGTCTTGTACAAATCATTGCAATCATTAAACTTCCCACTACTAATGCATACTGTACTCAAGACATCTTCATCCTCTCTTCTTCGGAGCTAGGACACATAATTGAGAATAATATGAAATTAACATAAAGATGGGTAGAAATTGGCTTACTATCTTGCATGTTGAAATGACGCAAGATTTTGTTAAAATAATTTTGTTGAGAAAGCCAAATCTTCTTATTATTTCTATCTCGGTAAATCTGCATCCCTAGAATCTTGTTTGCTGGTCCCAAGTCCTTCATATCAAATTCCCTAGCCAACTGTGCCTTCAATTCTTGGATTCAACATTTGTTTGGGCCTGCTACCAACATGTCATCCACATATAATAGTAAAATGATGAAATCGTTTTCTTCAAACCTTTTGTAGTATGTACAATGGTTTGAACTGAGTCTATTATACCCAAGGCTCATGATGAAGGAATCAAATCTCTTATACCAACACCTTGGTGCTTGTTTCAGACTGTACAGAGATTTGTTCAACTTACAAACCAAGTTCTCTTTACCAATTTCAACAAATCCTTCTGACTGGAACATATAAATTTCTTCTTCAATTTCTCCATGAAGAAAAGTAGTTTTAACATCTAACTGCTCCAAATGAAAATCAAGTGTAGCACATAGAGTCATTACTACTCTAATTGTTGTAAGACAAACCACCGTAGAAAAAATTTCATTGAAGTCAATACCTTCTTTCTGAGAATATCCCTTTATCACCAATCTTGCACGATACCGTTCTACTTGATCATCGCTATCCTGCTTTATCTTGTAAACCCATTTGTCACCAATATCTTTTCTTCCAATTGGTAATGGTACTAGCTTCCAAGTCTTGTTCTTGTGTAGAGCTTCAATTTCTTCCACCATTGCTGTCATCCACAGAGATGCATCTGAATTATTTGAAACTTCTTGAAATGTTGAAGGTTCTCCATCTTCTGTTTGGAGACAATATGCAATGTTGCTCTCCGTAACATACTCCGAGTGCCAAGCTGGCGGTCTTTTATTACAAATTGGCCGACTAACTCCTTGAGCCTCAGAAACTCTGTGTTCTTGTGCTTAAAGACGGATCAGGACATACTCACACACACAATCTTATTTGTTCTCTATGTAGAATGCAATGAGCGCAACTGGACCCATGAGTATCTCTATGTGGGGCCCACTAATGCATTTGGTAAAGACACATTAGGCGATGCTACACTCCCGGGAGCAGAAGACCGATCTTTATAGCATTTTGTAATTTTATTTGTATTCTAGCTTGGTTGTACACGTAGATAATTAGACTTTGAGATGGACCTCATCACACATGCACACCGATTCTCTAATTATTTCTCCATTGACTTTGGAATATCTTGTATCTGATCATTTTCTACATGAACAGTGGTAGTTTCTGAAACTTCTTTTAATGTGCTATAATCTTCAATTCTTTCTTTAAAAATTAAATCTCTACTAATAATTACCTTGTGGTCAGTGGGTTCCCACAGGCGATACCTCTTTACTCCTTCAGCATACGCTAAGAATATGCATTTTCTGGATTTTGGATCTAGCTTTGCTCTTTCTTGGGTGTTGTACATCACATATGCAGGACATCCAAAATAATGTAAAGTAGAGTAGTCTACTGGCTTACCCGTCCACATCTCCATCGATGTCTTCAAATCAATCGATTTTGATGGCGATCGATTTATCACATAGCATGCAGTTTTTGCTGCTTCCGCCCAAAAGGACTTGGGTAGTCTTGCAGTCGTTAACATTGCTCTCATTCCTTCTGCAAGAGTTCTGTTCAACCGTTCTACTACTCCATTTTGTTGTGGCGTGTATGTGACTGTGAACTATCGTTTGATACCTTTTTGCTTACAAAAAACAAGAAATTCACCAACTGTATACTCTCTTCCATTATCTGTCCGCAAACACTTAATTCTTTTCCCATATTCAAGTTCCACCCATGCTTTAAATTCTTTAAAAGTTAAAAATACATCTGACTTTTTCTTGATTGGATATACCCAACATCTCTGTGAATAATCATCAATGAAGAATACAAAATACTTTGCTCCTCCATAAGATATTTCAGGTGATTCCCATACATCAGAATATATCAAGTCTAGCATATTTTTACTTCTTATATTTGATCTTCTTAAATGCCAATCTATTCTGCTTACTAGTAACACAATGCTCACAAAAAGGTAAATTTACTGTTTTGAGCCCCGGAAGTAACTTTTTATTAGAGAGAATCTTCAAACCTTGTTCTGACATGTGACATAGTTTAAAATGCAATATCATTGTTGATCCTTCTTCCTTAGTAATTGATGCAACACATACATCTGCTTCATGTACTGTTTCTCCTTTAAGCATAAATAAATTTTCCGTGATCTTTTCTCCTTTCATTACCAGAGTGAATCTCTCACAATTTTTATCATCTCATTTTCAATATAAGTTTTGCATCCAAGACTATCTATTTGTCCCAAAGACAATAGATTTTTCTTCAAGTCAATCACATGTCGTACCTCTTGAATGGTACGAATCATACCATCAAACATTTTAATTTTGATAGTACTCATACCAACAATTTTCAAAGTATGATCATCACCCATGTGCACCGACCCACCTAAGATTGGTTCATATTTTTGAAACCAATCTCTCCGAGAAGTCATATGCCACGATGCTCCCGAGTCTAGCAACCATACATCACTAAACTATTTTTTACTTTCAACTATTGTTGTTACCTCACTATACAAAATACTATCTTCATCATTGATACTTGCAACATTCCCTTGTGTCTTAGATAACTCATCATCTATATTTCTTTTCTTAAACCAACAATCTCTTTTTAAGTGTCCTTTCTTACCACAGTTATAACATTTAATATTTTTCTTACTTCGAGATTTTGATCTACCATAATTCTGACTCCCACTGGGGCCATGCTCCATTGATCTCCCTCGTATCATCGTCAAATCATCTATTTTTTGTGCATTTACATATCTATCCTCTTTGTTTTTACGTCTATGTTCTTCTTCTAAGATGGCAGAGGCAATATTATTAAAAATTAAACTATCAGTCAAAGCACCATTCGTTAGATTGATGACAGTTGATCATACGAATCAGGTAAACTCTAAAGTAAAATCTCAGCATGTTAAACTTCTTCTATCTTATGACCCAACGTAGTAAGTTGCGAAAATAAAGTATTCAGAGGGTTGATATGATCAGTTACCATAACAGATTTCATCATTCGTAAAGTGTAAAGTCTTCTTTTTAAGAAGATCTTGTTGTCAAGTGACTTTGCCTCGTACAACCTTGTGAGAGAATCTCAAATTTCTTTTGCCGTATTCTTTTCTGCCACACTCGATAATACTCCATCAGCAAGTGCCAAATGCAGGTCAGCTACTGCATTACTATCCATCGCATTCCACTTGTCGTCAGGAATTCCGGTGAGCCTTTTTCCAATTGCATCTAAGCAATTTTCCTTCCTCAAAATTGTCTTAATTTTAATTTTCCACAATAAAAAATTACTTCCATTGAATTTTTCTATTTCAAATTTTGTTTCAATGTTTCACTTATACAGTGAACAATAACCAAGAATAATAATAACAATTTGTGTTATTACACTAAAAAAGTTCCTAGGTAAGTGGAGGGGCACAATTACCCTCTTAAAAACTACAAACCTTGAGGCTCTTATCGCCCTTTTGATAGAACTTTTCTAAAATACACTAACTACAAAAGTTACTAACTAACCTCATCCGACACCATTGTTATAAAATAAAACTAAACCCGTAATAATTTGAAAGATAGAAAATTCAAAAGTAAAGCAATAAATTACATCAGGAAATAAAATACATTCAAAAGAAAATGAGAAATTAGAATATATTGGGAATGATTTTCAAAGAAATAGAAAAGTCCTTTATATAGGAAAAAGTTTGGAACTCTCCAAATAGTTTTCCAATGTGGGCAAGGTGATTTTCACCTATCCCCCATTAAAATAAAAATTATTCCATTTAAAATTGTTATAATTTATATTGAAAAAGATAAATATTTTTTTTATTCCATTGAAGCTTATGAACTGATATCTCATCCTCATGGAATACCTATTGCTGGATGTGAGACACGATGTTCATTATTACATGCTAAGATATGCATGTTTCACTAGTATGTCATGTTATTATTGTTTCAAGATTCAAACATCTGATTTGATTGTGGAAATGTTTGCATGTGAAAATTCACAAAAAAAAAAATCTGTAAAATCAAATCGACCCTAATTATGTAGTATTGTTTTAACCTATTTTATTGTGTTTGACTAAATTATATGAAGTCCTTCATGGAGCTGAAAGATATTTGCATTTGACTTTGATTTTTATTCATTTTATCTTCTCCAAGAAATTAGGTAAATTCTTTTTCAAAAAGTTCCTGAGACTCGGAAGTTGTTGTCCTCATAATTTGAACGAGTGGTGCACATATGTAATTTCTTTTTCATGTATGACAATTGGTTAGTAACACATTTAGTCATATTAGCTAGTACTAAATTTTGCATGTGCATAGTATGCTTATATATTTTTTTGTTGAAGTGATACACATCCACATTTTTATCATTTGTTGACTTTAGTTGGTTCCATATTTTCTCATCTTTTGACTTTAGTTGGTTTTATATTTTATCATTTCTAAACTTTAGTTGGTTCCATGTTTTGAATTTGTTTTTAGTTTTTTGACTTTAGATGGTATGATGATAATTGTCTTCATATCATCTATATAAGAAGAAGCACGTAGTGAAGAAATCTATTAGAGTGCAATACAAAACTCTCTTCCCTTTTTTTTTTCTTTCGGTGAAACCTCTTTTCTTTTGTTTCTAATGCACTAATCATCACATTCCAACAAGTGGTATCGGAGGGCAAGTGGATCAACAATGGCACAATTCTGATACTAGTCTTAAGCACAATTTCAATATGACTATAGCACAACTTCTGCATCAAATAAATTTTTCTAATCATCACCATGGAAACCTCTACTTCAATATCGTATCAACTCATTCTCATCTTCAACGGAAAAAATATTGATTTTTGGAGCATAAAAATGAAAACCATCCTACTAGCTTTTGATTTGTGGGATGTAGTGAAAAATGGTGATTCCAAAATCCATAGAGGCAACTCAAAAGGAAAAGCTGACTATGAAAACCTCATCCACAACAACGATAACTTTTGAAAGCTCATTGTTGACGATAGGCTCAATGAAAGAATGGGAAAAAAAAGATGCAGATGCACTTGCCAATATTCATCTAGCTATAACCAACTCAATATTTCTGAGAATCATGAACGCTACTTCAGCAAAATAAGCATGGGAGATGCTTAGAGATAAATTTAAAGATACTATCAAAGTTTGGGCGACAAGACTTCAAACTCTTAGAAGAGACTTTGAAAATCTCAGAATGAAAGAAAGAGAAAGTATCAAAGATTTCTCTTCTAGAGTAATAGAAGTTGTAAATCAAAAGAAGGCCTACGGAGATAACATCATAGATCAAAGAGTTGTAGAAAAGATATTGATTTCTCTCACTGAAAAATTTGATTATGTGGTCAACATTATTGAGGAGTCAAAAGACCTCTAAATACTTTCTCTATCACTAAGTTTCTTAGTTCTCTACAAGCTCACAAGAAAAGAATTTCTGAGTGGAACGAATCCTGCATTGAAGGTGCTTTTCAATCAGCACACAAAAAAAAAACTTAAAATAAAGGTGGAATGAATCAGAACCGATGCAGTAGAAATAATAAAGGTGAGTCAAGCAAACCTAAATAAAGAGAGGAAAAAAAAGTTCCTCTTTTTTGAGTATGCAAAAAGTCAACATATCTTGCAAATGATTTTTGGCACAAAGAAAAATCTTAGTGCTTGAACTGTAAGAAGTTTGGTCATACCGATCAAACCTACAGGTTCAAGCAAAATTAACAAGCTGGTTTTTTTGAATCTATAGATGAAGCGCACATATTTTACATTTTCCAAGCTGTAACAATGAAGAATGATGTGTGGTTAATCGATAGTGATTGCACGAACAGCATGACAAAAAATAAAAACTATTTAATTAATTAATGTTAGTAATAGTACTCTAGGCCTATCGTATGAACATGATATTTTGATTATTTGTGAGAATTAATTATTATAATTATTTGTATGTTTATTATACATAATGTTCTTGAATAATATTATTAATTATTCTTAATATCCATAATTGGTTATAATTATGAGAATAATAATAAATTAAAATTAGTATAAAGTTTAATTGATATTTATGGGATGAATATGTGTATGAGTTACAAATAAAATTTATATATATTTGTTGAGAACAAATATTGGATAAACCCATCTTGAGATTAATACATGGATCAAAGTCATAAGTTAATCTCTAATAGTTATGTCATTACATTTTTCAACCTAAGATCACTATAGTTCTCTACATAAGAAATATTGTGTATTGATATAATCAAACATTGTCTTTAATTAGATGACTATAAAAGTTATACTTAAACATAATAAGAATTGTATAGTGAGATATGAGTGATTAAGATGGAATTTGTCTCTCTTAGTATAAGAAAGATCTCTATGGGTATCCTCGATAATTGAAACTTAGAAATACATGGTCATGCTCAAATGAATTGATGGAGATCAATGTCATTTGTTTAGTCAATCTAATTGGGTTTCGAGTAATCAAAGATTGAACGAAATAAAATTGACTTTTTTCATGTCTTATATTCTATTAAGATATCATGAGACAAAGATTATGTCATTTACTTTATTAAGATTATCTTAGATCATGAGCATTTCATTTAACTTGGGTAGTTATAATATCTTGCTAGAGGCCACATATGATTTGTAGGATCAAAATATGATTTAGGCCTACTATCAATATTAATTAAACCTATTGAGTCGCACATAAAGAATGAATAATAACTATTATTATTTTTTACTCACTATAGTAATTTAAAATGATGAGATTCTTTAAAATTACAAATAACAATTAGTTATTATTTGAATTTGAATTTAATTTTGAGAAAATTTAAATTCGAGATTTAAACAAATAATTAATCTGTTTATATTTTCTTATTGGATAAAGAAATAATCTGTAATGTTTTTTTAAAAGAGTTTAATATTGTGTGTGTGTGTGTGTGTGTGTGTGTGTTTCCTTATCTAGATAAGGATTTGAATTTAAATTGTTATTATTCAAAAGAGTTTTAAATAAAAATTGGATTTGAATTTAAATTGTTATTATTTAAAAGAGTTTTAAATAAAATTTAGATTTGATTTTAAATTGTTATTATTTAAAAGAGTTTTAAAAAAATTTGGATTTGACTTAAACCCTAGCAGACTTGTGTGTGTGTGTGTGTGTGTGTGACATATATGATAAGTAGCCATCATCTTTTACTCGGAGAAATAAAGAAAATGAAAAACACTACTTTCATTTTCTAAGAAGATAAAACTGAACAAGCATTCAACAAGACCATTTGTTATTTGTTCATGTGTGGATACTTGTACAGGGTGGTCACTTTTTAGAAAGATGACACCTTTGAAGATCCGAATAAACCAAAATGCAAACTTAAAGGCTTGATGAATCGATCTACAAGAGGTAAGTTTCATTTACCTTTTTTTCGTGTTTTTATGAAACACATGTGATCATTGGTGAGTTAAGGAATAAAAATATAAATTTTGATATGTTTATGTTCTAATTAGATTGGATATTCTACCCGAAACCCCAGCAGTGATATTAGAGGAACTTGTATTTTCATAAAAATTGATAATGCCATATTTGCTCATATGTATGTGATGTACATGATTCTGGCATGATTTGCATTTTTGAATATATGTGATATTATGGTTTGTGTGAATGGCATAGTTAATCAATTTTGTTAAGGTATTAATTGATTGAATCAGAGACCTAAAAGGATTCAATAGTATGATCAAGAATCCGAATGAGCCATTAAAGTGTTTAATAGTATGTTATATGATTTTGGTTTTGTGTTAATCAGATCAATACATGGACTGAATTCATATATTAATACTGATTTTTCAGTGATTATTATTGATGATGCTAAAATAAGCACTATGCCTAATGAGATTACATAATATGTAATTTTAATGTGATTTTGATGGCTTTCGGCATATTCAAACATTTATTGATGAGATCAATGAAAATATTTTGATAAGATCAATGAAAATTTATTGATAAGATCAATGAAAATTTATTGATGAGATCCATGAAAATTTATTAATGAGATTGATGAAAATTTATTGATGAGATCAATAAAAATTTATTGATCAGATCAATAAAAATTTAATAATAAGATTAATGAAAATTTATAGATGAGATCGATGAAAATTTATAGATAAAATCAATAAAAATTTAATTTTTTTTCTAGGGTGATACCCAGACCCTGTGAGGGTAGCCAGCCTTGAGCCCACCTGCTAACCAGCCATTAGAACCACTGTAATAGCTCTACATAGCACCTTATAAATTTAATTAGTATTAAATACATCCCTATTATAATTTATTTCTTTTAGTATAAATTATTTATGCTATATGAAAACATGATATATTTTGCAGGTTGTGATGCTTCACATGGAGCGTAGTATGACCTTTTTAACCAATGTGTTTGGCAAATTATTATTATTATTAATTTTACAATGGTTGTAATTATTAAATAAGGCTTACATGTTGTTTTTGTTTTATTGTAATTTTAAATTGTTGTAATAAAATAAGAGACAATGCAAGCCATTTGAAGTCATGCAATCCAACCATGATGATGAAGGAGCTAGTTGTCTATACACAAGTTGGTAGTCAAATCAACATCATGGAGCTGCTTATTACTACCTAGAAATGACTATTGATATTTATATTGGATTATGGAGATCAATCTAGATTAAGGTCATACTATGACATGTTTATTATATGCATGTATGAGATGTCATGTATGATGTTACATGAGTATGTGATACTAGATATATAATGAGATCTATTAATTGAAAATTAAAATCAATCAAGATCCCTCACATAAAATTAAAAGTTAGCATGTCATCTATATTCAAACACTTATCAAACTTTTTATCACATTAATGTGGGTTCTACCAAAGTAGAAGTACATTAGGTTACATTAGTGAGACAAGATGAGTAATGGTTCTACCCATATGTTTAAAAATAGTTTAACTTTATTAGGGTTTTAAATTGGATTTGGGCCTAATGACATTAGATGGGATTTAAACATGTCGGGACATATTATGTCAAAATCTCATAAATATCTAAGAATTGCATATGATGTAATTGGTAAGAGTTACCTACCTAATTAACTTAATTTTAAGTATCATGCCAAAGCTGACTTAATGTTAAGTAAAATATGGATCATAGCTCACTAGATTAATATGATTATTCTTGAGGGTTATTAATTTAGTGAAACTTTTTTATAATCAAAATACTTAACAAACTTAGCATTCATTGTAAATGGCCAACAATAACAACAATTATTCTACTATGTAATTATGATCAGTTCTTGAAAATGATAAACTTACTGGGACTAACTTCCTTGACTAGTTTTGAAATTTGAGAATAATTTTCAAACAAGAAAAAAAGTTTTATATCCTAGTAGATGAACCTCTCCATGAAGAACCACTGGATAATGCTCCAAGAGTTGATAATAATGCTTATAAGAAGCATCATAATGACTCTATTGATGTTGCATGCTTGATGCTAGCTACCATAAGTAATGAACTTCAGAAGGATGTAGAAAATATGGAAGCTTATAATATTATCTTCAATCTTAAATCAATGTTCCAGCGGCAAGCAAGGCAAAAAAGGTATGGGACTACCAAGGCATTGCATACTTACAAGATGGTTGAGGGTGCTTCAATAAGTGCTCATGTTCCAAAAAAAAGTCTATATTGAGCATCTTGATAGGCATGGATTTCCATTGAGCCAAGAGTTGGCAACTAATTTGATCCTGAATTCACTTCTAGATAGTTATGGTCAATTTTTCATGAACTATATCATAAATAAAATGGAAAAATCAATCTCTGAGCTACATACAATGCTTAAAACTACTGAGCATAATGTTAAATACAAGTCTGGTCATGTTCTAATGGTTCAAAATAAAAAGGACTTCAAGATCAAGGGCAAAGGCAAGGGTAGAAAAAAGTCCAATGCTCAACCCAAATCCAAACTTGAACCCAAGGCTAAAGCCCAAAAAAAGGGTGTGTTTGTTTCTTTTGCAATGAACCTGACAATTGAAAGAGAAACTATAAGCTGTAATTAAAAAATTTGAAGAAGAATAAGAAGACTAGTGAGACTAATTCTTCACATATTTATATTATACATATTAATTTTTTTTTCTTCTAGTTCCTGGGTATTAGATACTAGATGTGGATCACACATTTGTACAAATGAGCAGGGACTCAAAAAGAGTAGACAACTGAAGAAAGGCGAAGTTGATCTATGAGTAGACAATAGAGCAAAAGTTTCTACTTTTGTTGTAGAAAGTTTTAAACTTACTTTTTCCAGTGTGATTTTGTTAGTTTTGGATAATTGCTATTATGTTCTTACAATATGTAAAAATATTATTTTAATTTCTTGTTTGGATAATGATGGGTTTTCTTTTATTATTAAGAATAATAATTACCCTATTTTTTATTAAACATGTTCTATGCAAATGCCTAATTTCAGGATGATCTTTATGTTATGAACCTTCAAAAATATAATGATTCTCATGTCTATAATATAACTACTAAAAAATTTAAATCAAATGATTTAAATTCAAACTATCTTTGGAATTATCTCCTTGTTCATATAAATACGAAACTCACCTCAAAACTCCATCAAGTTGGACTTTTGACTTCATTTGATTTTGAATCATATGATGGATGTGAATCTTGTCTATTAGGTAATATGACAAAGGATCCCTTTACTGGACATAGTGAAAGGGATAATATAGTATTAGATCTCATACATACATATGTATGTGGACCATTATGTTCAGATGCTAGAAAATGTTACGAGTACTTCATTACATTTACTGATGACTTTAGTAGATATGGTTATGTCTACTTGATGAGACATAAATTTGAATCATTTGAAATGTTCAAATTTTTTAAAATGAAGTACAAAACCAACTTGGCAAAATAATCAAGGCACTTCAATTTGATCAAGGTGGAAAATATTTGAGCCAAGAATTTGATGACCATCTCAGAACTCTTTGAATCATTTCATAATTATCTCCCCTTGCAACACCACAATGGAATGGTGTGTCTGAGAAGATGAATCAAACTTTATTAGATATGGTTTGATCTATGATGAGTCCAATAGATCTTCCATTTATCTTTTGTGGTTATGTACTTAAAATAGTTGCGTTCACACTTAATTGAGTTCCGACCAAATTTGTTGAAAAGATACCATATGAGATGTGAACTAGTAAAAGACCCAGTTTATCTTTTCTTAAAATTTGGGGTTGTGAGAATTATGTAAAATGTCATTTTTCAAATAAAGTAAAGCTCAAAAACCTGATAAATATCTTTTTATGGGGTATCCTAAAGTGACTAAGGGGTACTACTTTTACAATCCCTTAGAGAATAAAGTGTTTGTTGCTCAGAAAGACGTCTTTCTAGAAAGTGAATTTATTTCTAAAGGAACCAGTGAGAGTTAGGTACAACTCAAAGAAGTTCAAGAATTACAAGATAATATTGAAATACCTGTGAATACTCATAGTCAACAAATTATTATTGACACACCTTCTATAACACAAAATTCACGTAGATCTGATAGGATATGTCATGAGCCTGAGAGATATTGATTTCTTGTGACTAATAACAATGATGCATTATTAGTATATTAAAATGAACCCACTACCTATCAAGAGGCTATGTTGGATCCAGACACTAAGAAATGGTTGGAGCCCATAATGTTTGAAATTCAATCCATGTATGATAATCAGGTATGGGCCTTGATTGACCCACTTAAAGGTACAAAGACCATTGGGAGCAAATGGAGTTTTAAAAAGAAAACTAACATGGATGCTAAAGTGCATACTTACAAAGCAAGGTTAGTTGCAAAAGGTTTCACATGTAGCCATGCTTAAGTCTATCATAATTTTTATTGCCATTACTACATATTAAGATTATGAGATTTGGAAAATAGATTTTAAAATTGTATTTATTAATGGAAACTTACTCGAGGATGTGTGCATGACACAACTTGAGGGTTTTGTACAACCTAAGAATTCTGGTAAAGTATGCAAGTTTCAAAGATCCATTTATCATTTGAAGCAGACCTCTCGGAGTTGGAATCTTCATTTTGATGAATCAGTCAAAGGGTTTTGATTTGTCAAAAATGAAGATGATCCTTGTGTTTATAAGAAAATTAGTGGGAGCACAATTGTATTTTTTGGTCTTATATGTTGAAGATATTTTACTCACTGGGAATGATAATCCTACCTTATAGAATGTCAATACTTGCTTAGGAAAGTATTTCTCAATAAAAGACTTAGGCGAAGCTGCCTATATCCTTGGGATAAAAATCTATAGAGATAGATCTAAGATGTTGATTGGTCTAAGTCAAAGTACTTACATAGACAATGTACTAAAATGGTTCAATATGCAAGATTTCAAGAGAGGATACTTGCCCAAGTCTCATGGTATTCCTCTTAGCAAATCTCAGTGACCTAACACTAAAGATGAGCGAGAGCAGATGAGTAAGATTTCTTAAGCCTCAGCAATATGATCTATCATATATGTCATATTGTGCACTAGTCTAGTTGTATCTTATGTTTTAAGCATAATGAGTATATACTAGTTAGATCCTGAATAAAGTCACTGGATAGCTGTTAAAAATATTCTTAAGTATCTGAGAAAGTCTAAAGATATATTCTTGATGTATGGCAGATTAGAAGATGGTCTAGATGCAAGCTTTTTAATTGACAAAGATGATTTCTGATCTCAGTCAGGATATGTGTTTTGTTTAAATGGTGGTGCAGTTAGTTGGAATAGTTGAAAGCAAAGTATTGTTGCTGATTCTACCACTGAAGTTAAATGCATTACAACATCTGATGCAACAAAGAAAGTAATTTGGATAAAGAATTTCATTACTAACCTTGATGTGATTCCTAGCATTATAAATCTTGTTGATGTTTATTGTGACAATAATGGTGCTATTGCACAAGCAAAGAAACCTAGATCACATCAGTGATTAAGATGGATTTTGTCCCTCTTGTTATAAGAAAGATATCTTTGGGCATCCTCAATAATTAAGACTGAGAAATGCATGGTTGTGCTCAAATGAATTGATGGAAATCAATTTCATTTATTTAGTCAGTCTAATTGGGTTTCGAGTAGTCAAAGATTAAATGATATAAAATTGACTTTGTCTATGCCTTATATTCTATCAAGATATCATGAGAAAAATAGATTATGTCATTTACAATATTAAGGTTATCTAAGATCATGAATTTTTCATTTAATTTTTGAATGTCTTGCTAGAGGCCAATTATAATTTATAGGATCAAAATATGATTTAGGCATACTACCAATGTTAATTAAACTTATTGGGTCGCACATTTAAAATGAATAATAATGATTATGTTTTTTCACTCTCTGTAGTAATTTAAAATAATGAGATTTTTTTAAATTATAAATAACTATTAGTTATTATATTTATTTGAATTTAATTTTGAGAAAGTTTAAATTTGAGATTTAATCAAATAATTAATCTGTTATATTTTCTGATATAATATCGAAATCATCTGTAATATTTTTTGAGAGAGAGAGAGAGAGATATATATATTTATTTATTTATTTATTTATTTCCTTGTCTGATAAGGATTTGAATTTAAATAGTTATTATTTATATGAGTTTTAAATAAAATATAGTTTTGAATTAAAATTGTTATTATTTAAAAGAGTTGTAAATAAAATTTGGAAATGAATTTAATATATTATTATTTAAAAAAGTTATAAATAAAATTCAGATTTAACTTAAACCCTAGTAGACTTGTGTGTGTGTGTGACATATATGGTAAGTAGCCATTATCTTTTACTCAGAGAAATTGAGAAAATGAAAATTCATAGTTTTGTTTTTGAGAAGATGAAACTAAACTTGCATTCAGCAAGATCATTTGTTATTTGTTTGTGTGTTGATGCTTATAAAGGGTGGTCGCTTTTCTGAAAGGCAGCACCTTTGAAGATTCGAAAAAACCAAGACGCAAACTTGAAGGCTTGACGAATCAATCTACAAGAGGTAAGTTTTGTTTATCCTTTCTTCATATTTTTATGAAACACATGTAATCCTTGGTGGGTTAAGGGATAAAAATATAATTTCTACTTTATTTATGTTCCAATTAGATTGGATATTCTACCATAAACCCCAACACAAATCACATGAAAAAAAATAAAAATTATTTCATTAATATCGATTCTACCATCAAAGTACCAGTAAGAATGTGTGATAGTGCATTGTTTGAATCCAAAGGCAACGACACTATTTCAATCCAAACTTTGAAGGTTATGAGGTTCATTAATAATGTTCTTTTCATCCTCGATCTAGAACAAAATTTGCTAAGTGTGCCTCAATTGATGACAATCGATTACTTGTTATTATTGAAGGAAAGGCTTGTGCAATTTTAGATCACTAAAAAAGGGAGATAGCAAATGTCAATTAAGAACAAGATATTCTCAATTCCTTGGAGCTATGCCTATGAAAATTCACTAGTATCAAAAGCTGGTGTAGATAGTTCACTTAGACACAAAAGATTTGTACATTATAGTATTCAAAATTTTAAACTGCTTTCCCAAAAAGCCATGGTGAAAGATCTACCCACCATTAGTAATCTAAAGTGTATCTATGAATGATGCCAACTTGGAAAGATACACTGAAAACTATTTCCTATCAGCACAGCTTGGCATGCCTCACAGAAACTTCAATTGGTGTACACTCATATTTGTGGTTCAATGGGGATACTATTATTTAATAAAAGCAAATATTTCATCCTCTTTATTGATGATTCTTCTTGAATGACTTTGGTCTATTTTCTCAAAAATAGATCTGAGATGTTTGGGACATTCATGAAGTTCAAGAAGATGATTGAAAACCAAAGTGTTCTTCAAATTCAAGCTCTCCATAGTGACAATTTGGTACCGAATACACCTCCTCTGAATTTAATAAATTCTATGAAGAATAATGTGTGCATCATCAGCTTACTATTGCATACACACCACAACTAAATGATGTTTCTGAAAAAAAATAGAACAAGTATAGATATGGTGAGATCCATACTTGGAGAAAAAAAGATGCCTTACATGTTTTGGGCAAAAGTTATTTTTACTATAGTATATCTTTAGAATAGATGTACCAATAAAGATTTCACTAATATGACTCCACTTGAAGAGTGATCTGGACACAAACCATTAGTCAAACACATGAATGTATTTGGATGTATCTGCTATTTTCATATTCTAGCAAAAAAGAGGCACAAGCTGGAAACAAAAGCAGAAAAAAGAATTTTCATGGGATATAGCTTTCAATCCAAATGCTATCGAATTTACAATATACAAACCCATAAAATTGTGGTGAGTAGATATGTAACTTTCGATGAAGATCCTTTTTTGGAATTGGGAAGAAAATTCAAATAATCATGAATTAACGATGATTCTCATTTTTAACCAAGTTGAGGAATCTACTCTGCCACCTATTCATAATCCTCCATCCCAAGAAAAATAAAGTTATGATTCAGAATCTGATGATTTTGAATCACCTCCAACAAATTTAGCAAGGAGAGAGTATTACTCATCATCTGAATCTCCACAACTAAGCACATGATGTGCTTCATGTGTGAATAGAGATATTCTATTAATATTTGAGTCATGCAACTATGCTATTCAAGAGCCTAGTAGTTATGATGAAACAACTTAGTATGAAAAATGGAGAAATGCAATGAAGGATGAGATGTGAAATCCCAGAAAAAAAAAATAAAGAAATAAATAATATGATTTGTTTCAGGAAAAAAATGAGCAAAATAGAAATTTTGCAATAAGAAAAATAAACTAAAAATTCAAGAACCCTGATTATAAAATAGATTTCGATATTGAATTCGTCTTGAAAGATATAGTTACGGTGACAAATTTCATCAAATTCTGAGGAAGTTAGAATTTTGTTATTTTTTTAATTTATTTAAATAATTATTATAATAAATAAATATAAAAAAAATAGAAGCTGAAGACCGCTCCATGACATCAGCACGTGGTTGCACCATGCGTGGTCATGAGTCAAAAAATATTATTATTATTATAATTTTTTTAATACCATAAAATAAAATTAAAAAAAAAACAAAAAAAATCAGGAACCCAGAAATTGGGATGTCAAGGAAAGAAAAAAAACAAATTATGGGCGAGAGAGATACAAAGTTCATAGTAAAAAAATTAAAATATCCTTTAATTTTCTTTTGATCGTAATGGATTATTCTAGGGTCGAAATAGAATAGTCCATGAACTAAAGTTGCTCTACGCAACGAGATCTTCAGTTTGATATCAAATTTATAAAGTTTTCATAAAATTTTCCAGAATGTTGTGGATTTCTCATATTGGAATTTATTTCTATTTAAAGGTCATAAATGTTCATGTTTTATATTTCAATTCGAAATGTTAGAAATGTCATTGGAAATGATTAATTGGTGAAAAGTTTCTAAATTTCATTTTGTGAAATTTAGTGCAGGAGAATTGGGTTTGGATTGTTATAGCTATATATTAAATGTCATTTAATCATAAATGACATAATTACATTGCATTTCATATGCACGGGAACATTCCATATACATAGTGGGTGCATGATATATATATATATATATACATATAAAGGTATATGGATTGTATTTGACAAACTCGAATTCTGATAACATCCAAACTGAATTGTGTGGTATTTTTTATGGAGCATGGCTAATATAAATAAGCAAACTCGAATTGGAATAATGTCCAGGCTGGATTACTCGGTGATTTTTAAAAAATATCAAAGGAACAAAATATTCTATCGAAAAATGTCCAATTTGTTTTTCAAAAAAGGTAAATATATTTTTCAAAATATATTCAAGAAAAGTATATTTTATTTGAAGAAATATCCAATATATTTTTCGGAGGACGTCCATATGTTTCAAAAAAATTTCAAAAAAATAAATATTTCTATAGATATACATACATACATATATATATATATATATATATATATATATATATCTATCTATCTATCTATATCTATATATCTATATATCTATATATCTATATATCTATATATCTATATATCTATATATATCTATATATATCTATATATATCTATATATCTATATATCTATATATATAATATGTCACACATGGCTTCGACATATGTGAGGGAGTCGATGGGACTTAGGAATATGGGCATATAACTATTTTATCCATAATTGCATTCATGTAAACATTATACTTGAGTGAGTATTGATGTATATATGCATGATGTTTTTCATGCACTTAGATAGGTAATAGCCATGTAGGAGTTTACCTCTACTAAGCTTTGTTCACTCTGTTGCAGGACCCCTTTCAAGTATAGGTCCAGAAAAAATGACAGGTCCACATGTGGGATTGCACATATGAAGAAATGTTGGTCGTAGCTTCAATAATGTATTATGTGTTTTAAGTTATGCTGAGCAAATAAAAGAAAAAGAATATGTACGCTACATTTGGGAATATTTTATTTTATTACATATTTTATTGTGTGATGGAATTTAATGGGACCCCTGGGGGATGGTATGTCACAACTTGGTATCAGAGGTTAGGTATATGATTACCTATAACTCAAAAATTGGTACAAGTTTCATTAGGTTGTTGGAAAGTTTAGATATATAGATATCTAATACTTTAGGAAAAAGAAGGAACACTAGGATAAAGAAACATAACCTTAATGATTTAGAAAATGAAATGATATTTTCAAAATGAAAAGTCTATTATTAGTTGGCATGTGTACTAATAATAAAGAATGACTGTGATTTTTATATTATTATTTGACTTATGTAGATGGTAAGTAGAGAACGAGGATACGGGAGTCGTCAACGAAATGAGGATCAACCCCCAGCCTTCATTGATCAACAGGCTATCATAGAGGCTATGGGTGTTGTCGTTGCAAGAATTGCACAAACTAGTGCAGCTGGAGGTCAAGAAGGATCAATTAATCTCTAAAAGTTCAAGGCACATCATCATCCAATATTTATGGAAGGAGGGGACTCAATGGCAGCAAATCATTGGTTACGACAAGTTGAGTAAAACTTGGATGAGCCATTGCATGTAATTTCTCCTTAGGAATTAAGGTGAAAATTAGTTAGATATGTCAAGATTGTGAGTTAAAAATCTAAGAGATTCTACTCATGGCAGACCTTAGGGTCATGGACATGTTAGATTTCGATGTAATTTTTGGCATGGACTAGTTAACAACACATCAAGTCATTATTGATTGAGATCGTAGAAGAATTATTATCCACACACCAGATGATATATATGTTGTATTTCAGTGGGGTAAACAGGATGCTTTACCCCAGACTATATATGATTCTAAATGGTGTGTACAACTTATGGGTTGGATGGCATGCTCACCCTAGAAAAAGAAGGGATATTGAATATAGATATTCCTCATATAGTTTGTGAATACGAGGATGTTTTTCATGATGAATTACTAGGATTACCCCCACGTAAAAATGTGGATTTTTGTATTGAGTTATATCCTGGTACATCACCCATTTTTATAAATCCACATAGGATGACACCGATTGAATTACAAGAAGTCGAGGTCTAGATGCAAGATTTGTTGGAAATGGGTTTCATTATACCTAATACTTCACCGTGGGGTGCTCCGGTTTTATTTGCAAAGAAGAAGGATAAAACCCTTTAACTGTGTATTGATTATCGATAGTTGAATAGAGTTATGATAAAGAATCGATATCCATTACCAAGGATTGATAATTTATTTGAGCAGTTAAAAGGGGCACGAGTCTTTTCCATAATTGATCTTTGTATTGGATATCACCTGTTGCGAGTTAGAAAGGCTGGCATCACTAATATAGCAATTAGAATGTGGTATGGGCATTTTGAGTTTACAGTAATGCCTTTTGGATCAATGAATGCACCAGCAGTATTCATGGATCTTATGCATAGAATATTTCAGCTATATTTAGATCGTTTTGTTGTGATTTTTTTTAATGACATTTTGATCTATTCCTAGTCTAAAAGAGAGCATAAAGATCATTTAAATATTATTCTCCAAACATTGAGAGAACATAAGTTGTATGCCAAATTTGGTAAATATGACTTTTGGTTGATAAAAGTAAACTTTTTGGGACATGTAGTATCTACTACTAGTGTCTTAGTGGACCCTGAAAATTTCAAGGTAGTCATGAGTTGGGAGAGGCCAAAGTTAGTTTTTGAAATACGTAATTTTTAGGAATGGGCTAGGTATTACAAAAGATTTATTGAGAATTTTTTTTGGTTAGCTGCTCCAATGACTAGATTAATCAGGCAAAAAGTCATGTATTAGTGGACTGATTCACGTGAAAAGACATTCTAGGAATTGAAAAGAAGACTTACTTCAGCTCCTATTTTGATAATTATGGATAAGAGGCAGAAATATAAAATGTATTGTGATGCCTCAAAAGATGGATTGAGAGATGTGTTCTAATATAATCTGGGAGTGTTGTAGCTTATGGTTAAAGGCAATTTAAAGAATCATGATTGGAATTACACCACACATGATATAGAGTTAGAAACTATAGTCTTTGCTTTAAAAATATGGTGCCACTATTTGTATGGGGAGTAATTTAAGGTATATTCAGACCATAAAAGTTTGAAATATATATTTACACAATAATACCTTAATATGAGACAACATCGATGAATAGAGTATCTAAAAGATTATGATTTTACTTTATATTATCATCTAGGTAAGGCAAATGTAGTGGATGATGCACTTAGTCGGAAGTGATGAGGTGCACTAGCTAGGATAGCTTCGCAAGAATGGGATATGCTTGAAACTGTGGAATGATCCAGCTTATAATATAGTAGTCAAAGTCAAGGTGTTATCAGGAGTTTAGTAGCTATATCTTCGCTATTAATTAGGTGATTGAGCTCTAGAAATAAGATATAGAAATATTATTTATAAAAAACCGAGTAGAGACTAGTACATGCGATAAAGGTTGGGATGTTCATATGGATGATAGTCTTCGGCTTAGGGGATGAATTGTGGTTCCCCAGATAGTAGAATTGAGAGAGGAGATTCTTGGAGAATTGCACTGTTCTCATTTTACAGTACATCTGGGTGGCACAAAGATGTATAATGATCTTTGTTGCCAGTATTATCGGAATGGGATGAAGAGACTCATTAAGGATTTTGTTCGATGATGGCTCACACATCAGCAGATAGAAACTAAGCATCAAAGGCCAGCAAAATTACTCCCGCCTTTGGAGGTAGCAGAGTGGAAATATGAGCATATCATTATGGATTTTATGACACACTTGCCACGGACATCACAAAAACATGATGCTGTGTGGGTAATAGTGGATTGGCTTACAAAGTTAGAATATTTTTTAGCAATGGGGATGACCTTCACATGCGAGTAATTGTGCAGGTTATACATACAAAAAATTGTCTGATTACATGGAGTGCTGGTATCTATTATATCAGACAGAGATCCTAGATTTATGGCTTATTTTTGGAAGAGTTTCTAGAAAGCAATGGGAACACAGTTGATAATGTGCAATGCTTTCATCCATAAACATATGATCAATTGGAAAGAACCATATAAGTTTTGGAAAATATGCTATGAGCATATTGTCTAGATTTCAAGGGTAGCTGGGATGAACATCTGCCTTTAGTTGAGTTTGCCTATAACAATAGTTTTCAGGCAAGTATCCAAATGGCATGATATGAAGCATTGTATGGAAGGCTATGTCATCTCTAGTTTGTTGGGTAAGGTGGGTGATAGATCCATCATGAGTCCAAATGTGATTAGAGATACCTTAGAGAAAGTAGATTTGATACGCCAACATCTTCTTACAGCTCAAAGTCGACAAAAATTTATGCCGATAGATGACGGTGATCTTTAGAATTTGAGGTGGGAGATCATGTTTTCTTGAAAATAATGTCAAAAAGGGGAGTAATCAAATTTTGCTAGCATGGAAAGTTATCACCAAGATATTGGGCCTTTCAAAATACTCGAGAAGGTATGTTTGGTTGCTTATTGATTGGAATTTCCACCACATTTATCTAGTATCCACAAGATATTTCACATCTCTATGCTTAGAAATTATATTCTTGATCCAACTCATGTAATGGAGTGGGGCGTACTCATTATTGATCCAGATGGAATATTTAAAGAAATGCAATGTGTATCATTGATAGTCGAGACTAAGTTTTGCAATGCAAAACTATTAGGCTAGTAAATGTGTTATGGTAGTATCAAGGAATGAAAGAAGCAATATGGGAACGTGAAGACATGATACATGTTGCTTTTTCTTTTTTTATTTGAAAATGAAGGCATGCGTTTTCATAATTTAATAATTATTTAACTTCAAGATATCGTTATAGTTGTAAAGTTGTATCTATGAGAATTTTGGGATGAAATTCTTTAAGGAGGAGAGAATGTGAAATCCCGGAAAAAAAATAAAGAAATAAATAATAAGATTTATTTCTAGAAAAAAATTGGGTAAAATAGTAATTTTGCAATAAGAAAAATAAATTGAAATTTTTAGAACCTTTATGATAAAACTGATTTCGTTACTTAATTCCTATTGGAAAATATAGTTATGGTGATTAATTTCATCAAATTCTGAGGAAGTCAAAATTTTGTTTTTTTTTTAATTTTTTTAATCAATATTAGAATAAATAAATAAATAAATAAATAAATAAATAAATAAATAATGGAAGCACAAGACTGCGCCATGATGTCATCACGTGGTTACGCCATGATGTCAGCACGTGGGTGCACCATGCTCAGTCATGAGTCAAAAAATTATAATAATAATAATTTTTTTTAATAAAATAAAATAAAATTGAAAAAACAAAAACAAAATGTCAGGAATCTGGAAAACATGATGATAGGGAAATAAAAAAAATGTATTAGGGGGGAGAGAGATACAAAGTGCAGAGCAAAAAAAATAAAAGATCCATTAATTTTTTTTTATCATAACATATTATTCTGGAGTTGGAATAAAATAGTCTAAGAACTAAAGTTTCTCTACGCGATGAGATCTTTAGTTTGATTTCAAATTTATAAAGTTTCCATAATATTTTCTGGAAGGCAGTGGTTTTTTCCAATCAGAATTTCTTTTTATTTAAAAGCCATAAATGATCATTTTTTTTATATTTCAATTCGATTTAATAGAAATATCATTAGAAATGGTTAATCGGTAAAAAGTTTTTGTCTTTCATTTAGTAAAATTTAGTGCATGTGAATTGGGTTTGGATTATTATAGCTGTGACTGAAATATCATTTAATCATAAATGACATAATTGTATTTCATGTGCATGGGAATATTCCATATACATGGTGGGTGCATGATACACACACATACACACATACATATAAAGGTATATAAATTATATTTGGCGAATTCAAATTGGGACAACGTCCAGACTAAGTTACGTGGTATTTTTTTCTAGAGCATGGCTAATATAAATAGGCGAACTCAAATTGGGACAACGTTCAGGATGAGTTACGTGGTGGTTTTTAAAAAATATCCAAGGAAAACAAATAGTATATTGAAAAATATCCAATGTGTTTTTTAGATGAGGTTCATATTTCTCAAAATATATCCAAGAAAAACATATTTTATTCAGAGAAATGTCCAATATGTTTTTTGGAGGAGATCCATTTTTTTCAGAATAATTCCAAAAAAATAAATATTTCTACAGATATACATACATACATGCATACATATACACATACATACATACATATATATATATATATATATATATATATATATATATATATAATATGTCACACATGGCTTCGGCATGGATGAGGGAGCCGATGGGACCTAGGAATATGAGCATATAAATAATTCATCCATAATTACATTCATGTAAACATTATATTTAAGTTGGTATTGATATATATGCTTGATGTTTTTTGTGCACTTAGATAGGGAGTGCCATATAAAAGTTTACCTCTGCTGAGCTTTGCTCACTTTATTGTGAGACCTCTTTCAGGTATGGGTCCAGAACATATGACAAATCAACATGCGGGATCGCATGTGTGAAGAAAAGCTTGATGTGGCTTAAATAATGTATTATGTGTTTTTAATTCTACTGAGTAGATAAAAGAAAAAAATGTGTATGCTACATTTGTGAATATTTTATTTTATTGTATATTTTGTTGTGTGATAGAATATAATGGGACCTCCTAGGGGATGAGGTGTCACATGAGATAAGAATGATTGAGAAAAATCAGACATGAGAGTTAGTTGAAAACCCACTTCACAAAAATGTCATTAGAGTTAAATGGATTTATTAAACAAAAATAAATCCAGATGACTCAATTCAAAAGCACACGGCAAGATTGGTTACAAAAAGATACAATAATTTGGCATTGACCACAATGAGACCTTTTTGTCAGTGTCAAGACAAGATACAATCAGAGCCATCCTAGCATATTGAGCATGGAAAGGATGAAAAATTTACCAGCTTGAAGTAAAATCAACTTTTCTCAATGATTATCATGAGGAAAAAATTTACATTGAGCAACTACCAAGTTTTATGGTAAAAAGTGAAGAAAAAAATCCTAATGATCAAAAAGGCTTTATACGGCCTAAAACAAGCTCCAAAAGCTTGGTACCAAAGGATCGATTCCTATTTTATTGATTCTGGCTTTAGGAAGAGTCCCAATGAGCTTACACATTACATGAAGGAGCAAGGACTAGATATTCTATTTGTTTCTTTATATGTTGATGATCTTATTGTTACCAGTAATAATTCCATGATGATCTCAGTATTTAAAAAAATATAGAGAAAGAATTTGAGATGACACATCTTGGCCTGAAGAACTATTTTCTAGGCATGGAAATTATCCAAAGCAGTGAAGGTATTTTCATTTGCCAGAAAAATTATGCCAAAAATTTGCTGAAAAAATTCAACATGGAAGATTGAAAACCAATTGTGGTAAACTAGCTTCATGTAAAAAATTAGTAAAAGAAGATGATTCACCTAGTGCAGATGCAAAGTTGTACAGAAGCATGATTGGTAGTCTATTGTATTTGATAACAACATGACCGGACATCATGCATGCTGCAAGCCTTAACCTAGGTACATGCAAAAACCAATTCAAATTAATCTCATTGCTGCCAAAAGAGTATTTAGGTGGGTCAAGGCTACTACTGATTTTGATATCTAGTATAAACCATTAAAAAATCCAAAGTTGGTTGGTTACTCTGATAGTAATTGGGCTGGTTCTCTAGATGACATGAAAAATACATCCAGTTATATATTTTCATATGACAAAGGTATATTTTCATGGTTATTACACAGGCATGACACATTAGCTCAATCAACCTTAGAAGAAAAATATATAGCAGCTTGTGAAGCAAAAAATCATGCGATATGGATTAAAAGAATTTTCTCTAATTTGGTTAAATTCAAAAGGCCAACAATAATTTTTTGTGAAAGAAAATCCGTAATTGTTATTACGAAAAATCCAGTGCAGCATCGAAAGGTAAAGAACATCAAAATTAAATATCACATGCTTAGGGAAGTAGAAAATGAAGGTGAAATTTGTCTCATCCACTATAGTACCAAGAGCAGGTTGTAACTATTTTCACTAAGGTGCTACCTAAAGCAAAGTTTGAGCACCTCAGAAACAAAGTCAGAATTTGTGAGATGCATATCAAGGAGGAGTATTACAGTGATACACATCCACATTTTTCTTATTTGTTGACTTTAGCTGGTTCTATGTTTTCTCATCTTTTGACTTTAGTTTGTTTCATGTTTTCTCATGTTTACACATTAGTTGTTCCATGTTTTAAATTTAGTTTTAGTTTTTTGACTTTAGATGATATGATGACAATTGTCTTTGTGACACCCCATCTCATAGGGGATCCTATTCATTCCATCACACAATACAATATGTAATACAATAAAATTTTCTCAAATATATCATACATTTTTTTCTATTTTATTTGCTCAGCAAAATAAAAAAATACACAACATATTTTTTAAGCCACAACCAGCTTCCCTTCACATGTGTGATCTCGCATGTGGATCTGTCATTTGCTCTGGACCTGTACGTAAAAAGATGTCCCGCAATGGAGTGAGCTAAGCTCAGTAGATGTAAACTTTTACAGAGTTACTCCCTACCTAAGTGCACGTAAAATGTCATGCATATATATATATATGCCCATTCAAGTACAATGTTTATATGAATGCAATTATGGATAAAATATTTATATGCCCATATTCTTAAGTCTCACCGACTCCCTCACACATGCCTAAGCCAAGTGTAACATTATATATATATAGATATAGATATAGATATATGTGTGTGTGTGTGTGTGTGTCTATAAAAATATTTATTTTTTTGGAATTATTCCGAAAAATATGGACTTCCTCTGAAAAACATATTGGACATTTCTCCGAATAAAATATGATTTTTTTATACATCCTTCAAAAAACATATTGCACATTTCTCCTACAAAATATTTTTTTCCTTTGATATTTTCTAAAAACCACCATGTAACTCAACCTGGACATTGTCCCAATTCAAGTTAGTAAATTTATAATAGCCATGCTCCAGAAAAAATACTACGCAACTCAGTCTGAACATTGTCTCAATTCGAGTTCATCAAATACAATCCATATACCTACATATATATATATATATATATATATATCATGCACCCACTCATGTATATGGAATGTGTCCATCCATATGAAATACAATTATGCCATTTACGATTAAATGACGTTTCGGACAGAGCTATAATAATCCAAACTCAATTCACCTGTACCAAATTTTACTAAATGAAACACGGAAACTTTTTACCAATTAACCATTTCCAATAACATTTCTAACAATTCGAATTAAAATATATAACATGATTATTTATGGCCTTTAATTAAAAAGAAATTTCGATAGGAGAAAAACTACAACCTTTCGAAAAATTTCACGGAAACTTTATAAATTTGATATCTAAGTAAAGATCTCATCACGTAGAGCAACTTTAGTTATTAGACTATCCTATTCTGATTCTAGAATAATCCATTATTTTTAAAAGAAACTCAACGAATCATTTATATTTTTTTCTTCGCACAGCGACTCTCTCTCTCCCTCCCAAAGTTTATTTTTTTCTTTCCCTGTTAGCCGTCATCCCATTTTCTGGATTCCCAATGTTTTTTTTAAATTATTATTATTATAATATTTTTTTGTTAGACGCCTGGACCATGCATGTGCAGCCATGTGCTGAAGTCATGGCATGGTCTTCCTGTTTTCATTTTTTTTAATTATTTATTTAGTCTAATAATTATTTTAATAAATTATAAAAAATAAAAAAATTTTGCCTTCATCAGAATTCGAAGAAATTTATCATCATAACTATATTTTCCAAGACAACTTCAATAACAAAATTTGTTTTATCATTAGGGTTCTAAAGTTTTTAGTTAATTTTTCTTATTACAAATTTACTATTTTACCCTTTTTTTCTAGAAACAAATCGTGTTATTTATTTCTTCATTTTTTTCGGGATTTCACAGTTCTCTCCTCTTTAAAAAATTTCATCCCGAAATTCTCACAGATACAATTTTACAATTTTAAACATATCCTAAAGTTAAATAATTATTAAATTACTAAAGCTCATACCTTCATTTTCAAATAAAAAAAGATAAGCGACATGCTTCATGTCTTCACATTCTCATGTTGCTTCTTTTATTCCTTAATGTTGTCATATCACATTTATTAGTCTTACAGTCTTGCGTCATAAAACTTAGTCTCAAATATCAATGATACGAACTAGTATTCCTTTAAACGTTCCATCTACATCAATAATGAGTTCACTCCAATCCATTACATGAGTTGGATTAAAATTATATTTTCTAAGCATAGAGACGTGGAATATCTCGTGGACACCAGAAAAATATGGCCGTAATGCCAATCGATAAGCAACTAAATCTAGCTTCTTGAGTATATCGAAAGGACCAATATACCTTTGTGATAGCTTTTCATGCTTGCCAAATCTGATTACTCCCCTTTTTGGCATCACTTTCAAGATAACATGATCTCCCACCTCAAATTCTAAAGGTCGCCTTCATCTATCAGCATAACTTTTCTATCTACTTTGAGCTGTAAGAAGATGTTGTTGTATCAAATCTACTTTCTCTGAGGTATCTCTAATCACTTCTAGGCCCATGCTGGATCTATATCTCACCTCAGCCCAACAAACTAGAGATCAACATGGCCTTCCATACAATGCTTCATATGGTGCCATTTGGATACTTGCCTGATAACTTTTATTATAGGCAAACTCAACCAAAGGCATATGTTCTTCTCAGGTACCATTTTTATCTAGACAACATGTTCGCATCATATCTTCCAAAACCTGTATGGTTCTTTCTGACTGACCATCTGTTTGTGGATGAAAAAAAGTTCTCATTATCAACTATGTTCCCATTGTTTCTGGAAACTCTTACAAAAATGAGTCATAAATCTAGGATCTCTATTCGAAACAATAGATACTGGCACTCCATGTAATTAGAAAATTTCTCGTATGTATAACCTACATAATTCCTCACGTGTGAAGGTTATTCTCATTTCCTGAAAATGTGATGACTTTGTAAACTAGTCCACAATTACCTACACGACATCATGCTTTCGTGATGTTCATGGCAAGTGAGTCACAAAATCTATCATGATATGCTATCGTTTCCACTCTGCTACCTCCAAAATTTGGAGTAAGCTTGCTGGCCTCTGATGCTCAGCTTTTATTTGCTGACACCTGAGGCATCATCGAACAAAATCACCAATGGGCCTCTTTATCTCATTCTAGTAATACTAGCGATGGAGATCATTAACATCTTTGTGCTACCCAGGTGTACTGTAAAATGAGAATAATAAAATTCTCTAAGAATCTCCTCTCTCAATTATACTATCTGGGGAACCACAATCCGTCCCTCAAACCAAAGACTACCATCCATATGAACAACCCAACATTCATCACATGTACAAGTCTCTACTCGGTTTTTTATAGATAATATTTCTGCATCTTGTTTCTGCATCTCAATCACCTTATTAAATAGTGAAGGTATAGCTACTAAACTTCCGATAACATCCTAACTTTGACTAATATATTATAAGTTGAATCGTCCCACAGTTTTAAACATATCTCATTCACACAAAGCTACACTAGCTAGTGTACCTCGTGACTTTCGACTAAGTGCATCAGCCACCACATTTGCCTTAACTGGATGGTAATGCAAAGTAAAATGATAATCTTCTAGTTACTCCATCCATCGATACTGTCTCATGTTAAGGGCTCATTGTGTAATGATATATTTCAAATTTTTATGGTCTGAATATATCTCAAATTGCTCCTCATACAAATAGTGGCGCCATATTTTTAAAGCAAAAACTATAGCCACCAACTCTATATCATATGTGGCATAATTCTGCTCATGATTCTTTAACTACCTTGAACCATAAGCTACAACACTTCTGTATTGCATCAGAACACATTCTTCTTTCAAGGCATCACAATATACTATATATTTCTGTCCCCTATTTGGAACTATCAGAATAGGAGCTAAAGTAAGTCTCCTTTTCAATTCCTAGAATACCTTTTCACATGAATTAGTCCACTCATACTTGACATCCTTCCTGGTCAATCTAGTCATTGGAGCAGCTAACTGGGAAAAATTCTCAATAAATCTTCTGTAATACTCAGCCAATCCCAAAAAACTAAGTATTTAAAAAACTAACTTTGGCCTCTCTCAACTCATGATTGCCATGACTTTTTCAGAGTCCACTGAGACACCAGTAGCTAGTACTACATGTCCCAAAAATATTACTTCTATCAATCAAAAGTCACATTTACCAAACATGGCATACAACTTATGTTCTCTCAAAGTTTAAAGAACAATAATTAAATGATCTTCATGCTCTTCTTTGAACTGAGAAAAGATAAAATGTCATCCACAAAAATCACAATAAAATGATTTAAATATGGTTGAAATATTTTATGCATGAGATCCATGAATGCTACTGGCACATTCGTTAATCTGAACGACATTACTATAAACTCAAAATGCACATACCATGTTCTAAATGTAATCTTATGGATGTCAGCCTTTCTAACTCGCAACTGGTAATATCCATTACAAAGATCTATTTTGGTAAAAACCTAAACCCCTTTTAACTGGTCAAATGAATTATCAATCATTGGTAATGGATATCGATTCTTTATCGTAACCCTATTCAACTGTCGATAATCAATGCACAGTCGAAGGGTTTTATCCTTTTTCTTTGCAAATAAAATCGAAGCATCACAAGGTGAAGTACAAAATCTAATGAAACCCTTATCTAACAAATCTTGTATCTGTATCTTGAGTTCTTGTAATTCAATCAGTGTCATTCTATATGGAGTCATAGAAATGGGTGATATACTAAGATGTAACTCAATACAAAAATCAACATTCTTGTGTCGGGGTAATCCTGGTAATTCATCAGAAAAAACATCCTCATATACACAAACTATTCGAGGATGATCCATATTCAATATCCCCTCTTCTTCTAGGGTGAGACATACCAGCCAACCTATAAGTTGTCCATGCCATTTAGAATAATATAAATCTGGGGTAAAGTATCACACTTATTCCCATGAAATACAATACATATATCATCTGGTGTGTGAATAATAATTCTTCTACGATCACAATCAATAATGACTCGATGTGATGTTAACAAATTTATGCCAAGAATTATATTGAAATCTGATATGTCCATGACTCTAAGGTCTGCCATGAGTAGAATCTCTGAGATTTCTAACTCATAATCTCGACATATAATGTCGAGATTATGAGATTTCTAACATATATCTGACTAATTTTTATCTTAGTCCACAAAGGAAAAGTCACATATAATGTCTCATCTAAGTTTTTATCAATTTGTCGTAACCAATGATCTACTATCATTGGGTCTCCTCTTTCCAAATATCAGAGAATTATGTGTCGTGAACCTTTGTAGACTACTTGACCCTTCTTGACGTCTGGTTACACTAGTTTGTACAACTCTCGCAACGACAACACCCACAGCTTCTATGAAAGTATGTTGGTCAAAGATGGCTAGGGGTTGATCCATATTTCGTGGACATCCCATATATCCTCATTCTCTACTTGTCATCTATATATTTCAAATAATAATATAAGAATCACAGTCATTCCCTATAATTAGTGCACATGCCAACTAGTAATCAATTTTTATTTTAAAAATATCTTTTTATTTTCTGAACTATTAATATTATGTTCCTTTACCCTAGTGTTCATCTTTTCTCAATTATTAAATATTTATATATCTAAATATTCCAACCACCTTATGAAACTTGTAGCAATTTTTTAAGTTATAGGTAATCATATACCTAACCTCTGATACCAAGATGTGACACCTCATCTTCTAGGGAGTCACATTCATTCCATCACACAATACAATGTGCAATAAAATAAAATTTTCTCAAATGTACCATGTGTTTTTTTTTCCATTTTATTTGCTCAGCGGAATAAAAAAATACACAATATATTATTTTAAGCCACAACCTGCTTCCCTTCACATGTGTGATCCTGTATGTGGATCTGTCATATGCCATGGACCCGTACCTGAAAAGTGATCCCACAACAGAGTGAGCAAAGCTCAGTAGAGGTAAACTCCTACATAGTTACTCCATACCTAAGTGCACGTAAAACATCATGCATATATTTTAATGCCCATTCAAGTATACTGTTTATATGAATGCAATTATGGATGAAATATTTATATGCCCTTCTTGAGTCCCATCGACTCCCTCACACATGTCAAAGCCAATTGTGACATATATATATATATATATGGACCTCCTCTGAAAAATATATTGGACATTTCTCCGAATAAAATATGATTTTTTTGGATTTATTCCGAGAAATATAGACCTCCTCCGAAAAATATATTTGACATTTCTCCAACAAAATATTTTTTTCCTTGGATATTTTCCAAAAACCACCATGTAACTCAACCTGGACGTTATCCCAATTCAAGTTCATAAATTTATAATAGCCATGCTCCAAAAAAATACGCACAACTCGGTCTGGACGTTGTCCCAATTAAAGTTCGCCAAATACAATTCATATATCTTTATAAGTGTGTGTGTGTGTGTGTGTGTGTGTATCATGCACCCACCCATGTATATGGAATGTTCTCGTGCATATGATATGTAATTATGTCATTTATGATTAAATAACATTTCAGACACATCTATAACAATCAGAACCCAATTCAACTGCACTAAATTTTACTAAAAGAAATACAGAAATTTTTGACCAATTAACCATTTCTAATAATATTTCTAACAATTCGAGTTGAAATATATATAACATGATCATGTATTGCCATTAAATAGAAAGAAATTATGATAGTAGAAAAATAACAACCTTTCGAAAAATTTCATGGAAACTTTATAAATTTATATCAAACTAAAGATCTCGTCACGTAGAGCAACTTTAGTTTTTGAACTATCCTATTTCAACTCTAGAATAATCCATTATGATCAAAATAAAATCAACGGATCATTTATATTTTTTTCTTTGCATAGTGAATCTCTCTCTCTCTCTCTCTCTCTCTCTCTCTCTCTCTCTCCCGAAGTTTATTTTTTTCTTTCCCCGTCAGGCATCATCCCATTTTTTGGATTCTCAATATTTTTTTTAATTTTAAAAAATTATTATTATTATAATATTTTTTTGTCTGACGCATGGACCGTGCATGCGCAGCCACGTGCTGACGTCGTGGCACTGTCTTCCCATTTTCATTTTTTTAATTTATTTATTTATTCTAATAATTATTTAATTAAAAAAAATAACAAAATTTGTCACCGTAGCTATATTTTCTAGACGAATTCAATAACAAAATTCATTTTATAATAAGGGTTCTAAAGTTTTCAATTAATTTTTCTTATTACAAATTTATTATTTGACCCTTTTTTTTCCAGAAACAAATCATTTTATTTATTTCTTCATTTTTTTTAGGATTTCACAGTCTTCATATCATCTATATTAGAAGAAGCATGTAGTGAAGAAATCTATTGGAGTGAAATACAAAATCTTCTCTCTTCTCTTGTTTTCTTTTTCTTTCGGTGTAATTATTTTTCTTTCCCTTTCTTTCTTTTGTTTCTAATACACTAATTATCACATTCCAACAAATTTGCACTGAGGAATTATAAGAAAATTGCCAAGTTAGTATTTATTATGAGCGTGTGGTACCATATATATTCACATCATCTTAATCCTAGTCTCTACACTGAGGGTTTTGCTTATAAGAAAATTTTCTCTCTATTGCATGTGGTTTTGCTCTCTATTGCGTGCAGTGCTGCTCTCTATTGCGTGCAGTGCTACTTTTTATTGTGTGCAATGCTGTAGAAATTTTATCTAGAAGTCCTACGACTTGTAATGCCTATGATTTCAGCTATGATGCCATGTTACAAAATAATAAAAAAAATAAATTACAAAAAACTCAGAAATAAAATATTAGAGGCACACCCTTGGGGAAAAAATGATTGGGACAACCAATAAGTTGTTAATATCATCAACTTAAAAAAAGATAAGTAAAAAAAAAATTGTAGCCTGCTGAAAAACTCTAACAATGATCTATCACTTGAATTAATTTCAAAGCTTTAGTGCTAAGGTCAACCCAATCTTTTAACATAGGTATTTATGACGTGCGGACATGCTTGAAAGAAGATGTTGATTTATTTATTTATTTTTTATTATTAAATTATTTGAGAGTATCTACATGTGGGCTACCCCTAACATGGTTCTGACCAAAATAAAGTTAATTCTTGGAGTGCTCTTAACTTCCAGGTGCACTCTCTACAAATAAAACTACTGGAGAAAGCTACATTATTTGTAGTTTACCCTACACAAAACAGTATAAAGATTGAAATATATCATCAATGCTAATTCATTTAATCTTATGAGAATTGGTTATAATGTGGAGTTTGTGTATCCATCATTTATTTACTAGGTTTTCCACTTCTCTTAATATTGTGATGTTCTTGTATTAATATGCATGTTAATCAAAACTCCTCTCTGTGGATTTATTGCGAACTAGACTCATTCAGATCACTACTACAAAACAACAAATTTATGATGTTTTATTCCTTGACACTTTTAGAAATTGTCATTATTCTATTTGTAATTAGACATTTAATGACACTTTTATAAAAGCGCCATTATTTCGACAATGTATTCTATTTTTATGACACTTACTAGAAGTGTCATTGTTAATTTAACAAAACTTAAAATTAATGACGCTTTATATCTTGACGCTTTTATAAAATGTCATTATTATATTTGTAATTATACATTTAATGACGTTTACTAGATCTTTCATTGTTAAGATTAATAGGTTAGGAAAATTTCTTACCTCCTTAAAAATTTCCAAGGAATAAGAGGCTGAAAATTAAAAATCTTGTCACTTTTATTAGTGTCGTGGATGTGAAAAATTTAATTTTGAATTTATTGATTTTTAACTAATTTCTTATTTATTTTTTTTAAATAATTAATAATATTTTTATTTTTACTCGATAAAAATAAAAAAAAATTATCAAATTTTAGTTGAAAATTATTTATTAAAAATAAACAGAAACTTATGATAAAATTAAAAAATATCTAAATATTTTTACATCCAAAATTGAGTTTTTTATTTATAAAATAAGTAATAATATTTAATTTTAAAATTAATTTGTTAATATTTAATCTATCCCTAAGAGAAATAAAAATATAATGTAAATATAAGGTGATTTAATAAAATTATGTGAAAAATTTTAAAATTATTTTTAACTTAATTTAATATATTGAAGAATCTATCGCTAGAAAGAGTTGCGCTTCTTCTTCATCAGGTTCGGCCATTTCCAACAGCTCGGGTTCAAGCTCGCGTCTTCGATATCATTGGCCATATTTGCAGCATCCTGTAAGTTTCTCCATTAAGTTTATAATTGTATCAACTCTTCCATACTTTTAACTTTTATCAAATAAAAGTACATTGAATCACTGGAATTGACAAGGTTAACCTAAGAACTGAATGTGAACGTGTTCCAATCATTTTGCATTTATTCGCAGCTTCTTCCAAATTCTTCTATTTTGCATCTTATATTATGCATAAACTTATCATAATTCACAAGTAAAGAGAAAGAGATAGGGGGAAAAAAATAAAGTTATGTTCTCATTTTTGGTTCTGGGTGAGGATTTATTTGGACATGCTTCTCTATGGCGTCGTTTTTCATTTCTCTTAAGGATGGAAATCTTGTTGCTTATTTATATCTTTCTTCCTCAGGGTTGTTGTATTCTCGCACATTATCTCAGTGAATAGATTATTACGTGGTGCACGACAGGTCCTCGCTGCCCTTTATTGTTAAATTAGTATATATGTTACCAAAATGCATAATGCTTAATAGCTACCCTTGTTATACTGATATTTTTTGTAGATTGGCATGACAAAATAAAAAGATGAAAAGGAGTTAAAATTGTGATCAAAAGATAGAAATTGTAGTTCAAATAATCTTGTCATCAGTTTCTACACGGCTTTGATTTACAAACTATGGAAAGTGGAGTTGTACATGGCTTATGCATCACATATTCGGCATCGTGTTTTGTGTTGCTATTTTATGATGTTTAATTAGTTATATTTCTATCATTCTATGCAGATTTTGTGATATTGGTGCTGGTTTTGTCGGTAATTTTGCCTTAGTTGAGTTATCTGCTCCCTATTTTCAGGCTACTATTCTGCCACATAGTAATAATAATTTCTTTTCCATTTCTCATTTTCAGGCTCAGTCTCTAGTTCATCTTTCAAGGTACAATTTGCTATTTACAAGAGATAAAGAGTGGGCAATTCTTGTTGTTGGCATTGAGCAGGCCTTTATCCATTCTTTTTTTATCTCGTGTCATTTTTATACATATTATTCTATTTGTTCTCTCATCCTATGTTTATAAGACAGTGACAGAAATGAAAAAAAATGAGGCTATATTTCATAAAAATGTGTGCTCTATAGTCATGCAATTTCAAAATCAATTAGCCTAAGGACCTAGAGACATTTAATGTCATATCTATAAAATGACTTTTATCATATTTTACTTTAATTTAAAGTATAATTAAATGATATTTTTTAGTTTAAATAATTTTTTTTCTATGAAGCAAACTTACTGTGAGAAATAATTTCTCATTTTTGAATTTTATTTTAATAATTTTGCCTATGTTAACAAATTCAACAATATTACAAAAAATAATGCTCATCTCTTCTATCTTATATCTAACATGCATTTAAATATTTTATTAAATTGATTTTTGAATTTTCTTTTCACAGATAAATAAAAGGTTGCTCAACGAATAACATTGGACTATTGATGATTTCTTCCATTTGAAGTGTGATATCTATTGGAATTAATTTTTTCTTTAAAAATGGATCGTTCATGGATCTCAAAGGATAGAAGATCGAAGGAATATGAAGATGGAGTTGAATGCTTTATTGCATTTGCATTACAAAATTCTACAAATAAAACCTCCATTAAATGGTCATGCTTACAATGTGGTAATATGATTTTAAAAACTCATCAAATAATTCGAGACCATTTGTTTTTCTTTGGAATTGATCCATGAACTATTGTGATAATAAAGATATTTTTTTAATGAGATCAAAGTTATAACTTCTTACTTTCAATTATATATTCAAAACTTGAATATGTAATTATAATTTTTATGTTTTCATACTATCTTTTGTTTATGTTGTCAACCAATGATTTTTTTTTGTAGATTGACAATGAAAAAAATTGTGATATCGACTTTTGGCTTCAATACTTTACCACAACATGGTAAATTACCTTTTCACCCTTAAAAAACACTATTATTATTTCAAGGCACAATTTTTTTTCCTGCAGCCAATATTTTATTAATATATCTAGAACTATAAGTTGATTGGATTACTATATTTGTGTAATCAAATAGAACTTGAAATTACACTACATAGCATCTCATAGAGTTTTTTTGATGTGTTGGGAAGATGGAAAGTAATTTAACTTTTCATTTTATTATATTTAATTGGTTTTTGTAGTATTTTTTTCAAGTTGTTTGTGAGATCTTTAAACTCACTACATACCTACAAGTTTTAAATGAATTATTATTGTTTTGTAATAAAAAAAAAATTATCTACTTTTATGTCATAATTGATACATCTCCTGCTTTATATTTTATCCATTACTACTAACTTTGTTTTTTTTGTTGTTAAATTTGTTTAATCGTATATGTCAATTGTTATATAAATTATTTTTATGATATATTGTTATCATTCCTGTTTTTTTTTCCAATGCTCTATAATATATTTTTTTCTGCAAGTGTAAGTATTTATTGTTCATCTTTTTGTATGCAAGTTACATTATTTGGAAATTAACTCTCAACTTTGTCATGCTAGCAGGAACCAGTTTTATGGAGTTAAGGCACACGAGGGTTGCATATATCAGAAAATTTCAATTGAATTTAAGAAATGAATGTTGAAAATGTATTATATATATATTTTTTTGATTTGTATGAAGTCTGAGTTCCCCTTTGTACTGGAAAACTGTATTCTTGGTATGGATTGTAAAGAATGTTGTTCTTATGTGCATGCAGTATTACAATAACAGGTAAAAATATATTTACAATAATTATTAAATTTAAATTTATTTAAATTATAATAATCCTTGATGCTTTTACTAAGTGTCATAGTTAATAAAAATGACACTTTATTTTAGCGTCAAGGTATGATTCAACGACACTGCAAAAAAATGTCATTATATGTATAGACTTTTTATGTCACGCTAGCGAATGATGCTATCGATAAGAGACATTATATATATATATATATATATATATATATATATATATAATGACGTTTTTTAAGCATCTTTGATTATGGTTTTTGTAGTAGTGGATCTAGTTGTTTTTTCTTATGCTTCTCTCCTATTTGTATTCATGGTGTTCCTTTATCTTTGTTGTTCTATTGTGGTTAAATTTCTTTGTTCTTTTGCAGGATTATCAAATTCACCAAAATGAAATACATACAAAATTGGTTCAGATATTGAGGGAAAGGTTGTTTGTTCATCTATGTGGGCTGCCTCAAATTGTTGAGAGCTGGAGCAAGCCTGAAGATGGTGAATCGCAAGCAAGTTTGTTTACATGTCATTGTGCAAAAGAATCAATTGATTTCTTAGCCTTGTTTATTGATGCAACTTGGAAATGAGAGCTGTTATTGTTTGTTTTGTTAGATCAAAAAATGTATAACACACCTTTAGAATAAGAAAAAGAAATGTGGTAGTTTTTTTTCACTATGAAAATGCTTGGAGGTTGTTAGTTAAAAAAGTGATGGTGTTACTTCAAAAGTATTTCATATTTATCAATTCAGAAAATAAATATGAGAGTCAATAAAGAATTAATTTAGTGAGTACTTATCAAAAAATAAATGTTTAATTGTTATATTGATATTATTAAGGATTTGTATGAGTGTTAGTTTTTTACGCGAGATGTCAAATCAATTATTAATCTCCATAGAGTTATATCATGTTGAACATTAAATATTTATTCTTTTTTTATTATAAATAATTTGACAATATATTTTTAAAATGGGATATTTTGATGTTTATTATTCACATATGATATTATAATTGTTGAAATAAGAAAAAATCAAATCATGAATTAGATAGATAGTTTAATACATCACTAGGAAAAAATTCTTGAATTAATTGATTGAAAGCTAACAAAATAATATGTGATTTTACTCTTAAATCAAAAAGTTAAAGTAATTCAATTGAGATTGAATATGCCCAGATCTTAAAATATATTTTTTCAACATTAAATATATTTAATTTAATAGAATAACAAAATTTGAAAAGATAAAGACAATTGACATGACATATTCATAGTCAGTTGGGTATTAAAAAATTTATTTTGTTAAAAGAAAATATTATTGTTCCAATCAGATAATTTAGGTTTTCAACCATTGACTTTCTGGAAAGAGGGAGAGATGGAGAATAAAAGAGTAGAAGAGAAAGAGTCATAATAAAATATTAAATTTCTACAAGTCATGACTTTACTATTTTTGACAGCATATGCGTTGTTTGTCAATTTAAATAAATTCTTTATAATCTGAAATAGTCTCATATGATATGGTTCAGTAGGCCCTCTTCTTTATTTAATATATTTGGCTTTAAAAGATATATATTATATTATTTCTAGAGGTGTCAAATGGGCCGGGCAGCCCAGACACTACCCAGTTCAACAATGCCTAACCCAGAACAGCATGGTCTAGAATTGTGCCTCGGGCCGGGCCAAGCCACCCCATGGCACAGGTCATGTCGTGCTGGGTCGACATGAGCCATGTCTTGTGTCGGGCTAGGCATCACCTGTGTGTATGCCCTATCGGTCAGTCATCCAGGCAGTCCAATTTTATTAAAATAATTAGTTGCATAACCAATTGTAATTGGCTAATCCTTAAATTGGCTACCCATCACACAATGGGTAAAGGGGCATGGTCTGCATGGCCGTGCCATTGTTTCGTGCTAGCCTGGTGGACCGTGCCACTATGCCATGTCTGGCATGGCATGACACGGGCCACACGGCACGGTGGCACAACCGTGCCTTAAAAATGGGTCATACCAGCACGACACGGCTCGTTTGACATCTCTAATTATTTTTTTTCTACTAATATAAATAAGACGAATAATGTATGATGTTATGGTGTATTATGATTATATTTTGATATAGAAAATAATTAATTGGATATATTTTAACTAAAATTATTCTTATAGATTAAATTTTACTTAAGTGACTTGAAGCGACTTAGCTATTTTTTTGGTATTGAAGATAGATGCTCAAGAATTATGATTTTTTAAGATAATATTTACTTCAAATATTTTATTTGATATTGGTATGATGAGAAGCATACTTGTTGACTCTCTACTTGATTCAAGTATAGACATGTCACTACATACCAGTTCCTCAGCTCATTCCATCATTTATTAGTGTTAATTTTTAGGTAGCACAATAAAAAATAAAATATAATCATTCTCATCAATTGATGTATAAATAATATCATTGTATAGTGGGGAAATGTGATTGGGGTAGTCCACAGGTTGTGTACTCCCATCAATAATGCAATACAAAATAAAAAACAATAGACAAATAATGAAGCCGTTAACTGAACACCCCATAAGGTTGGTGCATATAGGTCCCCATAAATAATATTTATTTTGTTAAAAAAATATTTATTTTGTTAAAAAAATATTTATTTTGTTAAAAAAATATTATTTTTTTCAATTAGAAAATCTAGGTTATTGGCCTTTGGGATTTTAAAGAAGGGGAAAGATAAAGAAGAAATGTAGAGGAGATTTGTTTAAAAAAATCTATGTAATAGCCATCTAGTTTTATTAATTTTTTGTAGCACTTGCATTATTTGTAGATTGAGAAAAAAATTTTATGACTTGAAGAAGTCTCCTATTACATAGTTTAATAGATTATTTTAATCGCTTACCATCATTTGCTTTAGGAAATATATATCACATTATTCCTTTATCTGTTGAAATAGATAAAAGGAACAATATTTGATAATAATGTGGTATGTTGATTATATTTTGGTTATAGAAAATATATAATTAATTATATCATACCTAAAACTATTCTTATAGATTGAATTTCAGATAAAATACATGAGGTGGCTTAGATATTTTCTAAGTATTGAGATTAGATTCTCATGAAATATGATTTTTTTAAGAGAATATATGCTTAAATATTGAATTCGATCTTGGTATGATGAAAATCATATTAGATGACTTGCCACTTGATTCAAGCATAGACATGTCTATAAGTATTGATTCCTCAATTCATTCAACAATATATAAAAGTGTTTATTTTTAAGTCACATAATAGAAAATAAATATAACCACTCATATCAATTAATGTATAACTTATATTTTTATATAGTGAGCAAATATAATTAGAGTAGTCCACATGTTTAGTACTCCCATTAATAATACGATATGAGATAAAAAGTAATAAAAGAAGAAATTATAAAGTTGTGAACTGTAACATCCTAATAAAGTTAATACGTAGAGGTCCCTTTAAAAATATTTATTTTATTAGAAGAAAAATATTATTGTTCCAATTAGAAAATCTAGGTTTTTCGCCCTTGGATTTTTTGGAAAGGAGGAGAGATGGAGAAGAAAGGAGGATAAGATAAAAATTTTAAAAATTTAATATATGTAACAACCATTAGGCTTTACAATTTTTGGGAACATATTCATTGATTGTAAATTGATAAAAATAATTTGACCTGAAGTAGTTTTATAGGGCATAATTTAGTAGATTATTTTTGTCGTAATTACCTTAGGCTATATGAGATATATGTTGTATTATTCTTCTTTCTATTGACATAGATAAGAGTAATAATATATGATATTAGCATTGTATGTTGATTATATTTTGATTACAATAAATAAATAGTTAGTTATATGCTAACTAAAATTATGTTTACATATGCAATTTCAGATAAAAGACTTTGAGCAACTTAGATATTATGTAAGTATCGAGGTCGGATTTTTAAGAAATATGATTTTTTAGAGAACATATGCTTTAAATTTTTTATGACCAAAAGTTGTTTTCTAAAGCATAATTTAGTAGATTATTTTTGTTGTTTATTACCTTGACTATATGAGAGATATATTGTATTATTCCTTTTTTCTATTAACATAGATAAGAAGAATTTTATATGATATTAGTAGTGTATGTTGATTGTATTTTGATTACAAGAAATGAATAGTTAGTCATAACTTATATCTTAACTAAAATTATTTTTACTTTTGAAATTTTAGATAAAACACTTTGATCAGCTTAGATATTTTGTAAATATTGAGGTCGAAATTCTAGGAAATATGATTTTTCCTTCTAAGAAAACATATGCTTTAAATATTTTATTTAATCTTGGTATGATGGGAATTAGAGGTGTCAAATGAGCAGAGCCGTGTCGGCATGACTCATTTTAGTGAGGTACGACCATACCACTACGTTGTGTCAAGCGTGACACAAGAACGATAATAGCGGCCTGGCATGACACATTTGGCTTGCAAACTATTGTGTTGTGTCGAGTGATGCTAGGCCATGTGTAGGGCTTGTTGGTTTGGCTTGTGCCAATTTATCAATTGTGCATAAATCATAATGAAATAAAAAATGATAAAAATAAATAAGCACTAGCACAATATCACTTTCACATGAATCAATAATCATTAACCAGTGTTAGAGGTATAGTAATGTGGATACAAATACAAATCATTATCTTCATGAATGTATTTGAAGATGTTTTTAGTGCCATCAATATGCTCAATCTCTATCTCTCATGAATTTTCATCTACTAACAACTAATGTGCTTTATCTTGAATGTCAAACATCAAATCTTTTCAGTCCTTCATTCATATAAGTGTCAATAATACCAGAGGGGTTAGTTGATTACATGTTATCTTAGATAGTATAGGATAGGTGGATTCATATGATTTCCACTATAGTAAAATATTTAAATTCTTATTATCATCATGTGATAGGATAAATTAATATTTGATATCGAAGTAGCAAGATAACTCACTCTTATTTGACAGATCACATCATAATTTTTAAATGGCTAACTAAATGGAGATGTCATCATTTCTGAATATGGTGCATGCCTGCACTTGGAGCATGGCTACAACTACAATATCTTGTGTCGTAATATGGAAATTAATATTTGTATACCTAGTTCATACATGTTGATATGTATGTCAAAATATTTTATACCCCTTAACCCTATGATCTATATAGATAGTCAAATAATACAGAGTTTGAATGGAAGTCTAGTATTTTAAATAATTAGCTTTCTTCTCAAAATTTATGACACTAAATAAATAGTAACCTTTATATTTGCTTAACATACTATTACTATTGTATATGCACCTAATTATAATGTAAATTGTGAGAGTATACACAAATGAACACATGTTTGTTGTGTCATAAAAAATTTTCAAAAATTTTATAAAAGAAATTTTTGTATCATAGTCTGAATCATCAATAATAAGTTTATTACTCTTACTATTGACATAGTCGAATATCACATAATGGTAGCCAACATATAAATTAAACATAAGATATGTGTAATTCTAATGGTATCTCATATCTGTTTGGAATTTTTTTAGGCTCACTGACAAATAGGTGTTGCTAAATTTTTGTTGTATACTAGTTGTCCAAAGATATTTTTGTAAACTTCTTATTTTTTTAATACGTGAGAAATAATTTGTTATTCTTTCCTATACTATCAGATTGATTAAGTAACACATGTACCTAACATGAAATATCTATTCTAATGGGTTGTCTCTGATAGTCATAACAAACATACTAATAGCTACTTTATTATTAGAAGTATTATCGAAAGTAATATTAAATATTTTATTCTGAATTTTATATTTTTTAAAGATCCACATCATACATTCACATATGACAAGGTCATTATGAAGATGAATAATCTCAAAAAAATCATAAAATTTTTTTATTAGGTTTTTATTTTAAGTCTATATTGTGGGTGGTGAAGCAAGCAAATGATGTATCATCATGAGTTGTCCATATATGTGATGTTATAGATATAACTTTATTAAATTTCTTATATTCATTAATTATTTATTATTTTGCTAACTTATAATATTTTATCATGTCATTCTTATTTGTGGACTTTCAAATCCTATGATAAACAGGTTGAAAGTAGATCTGCATAATAGTGACTATCTTAAAATATTTTAAAATTTTAATTAGAAAATCCATGATCATGATTAGCTTGAACATGTTTTCTCTTCCAAAATCATTATGGTATAAGAGGGGGTCAACAAAGTATAGGTGTCAAATGAAATGTGGCATGCCAACATGACTTGTTTTTGCAAGGTATGGCCATGCCTATGTGCCATTCCATACATGGCATAGTAAAAGTATTGTGCCATACCAGGCATGAAATGGTGGCTCAGTCCACCGAACCAGCATGACTCTGTGGCATGATCGAGTGCATGGTCATGCCAGAATATGTCGAAGGTGCATGCGATGTCCCATTGCATGAAAATGCAATGGGTGGCTGGCTTACGTGGCTGACCAATTACAATCGGCCATCTGGCTGATTGTTTTAAAATAATTATACCACTCCATCATGGGGCAGTCTAGTTGTTTAAAAAATGAAAATTAGAATGCCCGGGTGACTGCCCAATGAGGCCTTAGTACACATTAATAACTTCAAAAATTAATAACACAAAAACCAAAAGTTTACCATAAAAATTTTTATTGTAGAAAAGAAATCACACAATATCACAAATAACTGTAAGTCCTTATCAAAATTAATATTATCCTCAATAGATCTAGATGGCACTTTTTCAAAATGTTGAAAAAGAGATGAAGTTACTGCCAACTTGTATATTAATTTCTCCATCTTTAAAATCTTATATTGTATTTTGCCATCTCTTTTTATTATTTCTTTCTCTCTTTTTTTTCATTTCTTCAATTTGATTTTGCATCTCTTCATTCTTTTGTTGTATCTTTTTATTTTTTTCTTTGCAAATTATCCTGAATATGCTACATGTCTTCATGAATGCAATCTCTAATCAAACAAATTATTGTAATTAGAAAATGATGATGATGAACTCCAAACAAAACATGGATAAAATATATATATGCATGGGTACCAAGACCATACACTCGTCATTTTTTCGACTCTACTCCAATAGTTTCCAGATAAATATGTGTAATATCAATCTCTATTGTTTCTTTAGATAGATCTATCAATTATGAAGCAATGACAACCAATATTCTCCATAACTTCCCATAATTTTTATAATACAACATAAGTTATCATTACTATATTTAGATATAATTTATATCAGTACATGAAACTGTCAACATCCTACTAAAAATTAATATAAAAATTAAGTTAGTCATTATATTTAATGACTCCATATATAATAACTCACTAGTTTTGGTAAAAAAAAATACTCTTTGCATATTAATTTTTATGAATACCAAAAATTAATTTTTTTACAAGGTCTTCTTTCATTAATTACTATTTACATAAGATACTACAAGTATAAATTATGAAACTCACATTAATATTGTTAGGCAATTCTGCTTCTAACAATTGTGATTTTAGAGATTCAGAAGAAGAGAACAAATAAAAAAAATAGAAAATAATATATATATCCACAACCACAATTCAACAAAGACACGACAGAATCAAAACCACAAGAGAAAACACAAAATAATGTAGTTCACTAGTCATTTAACATGACTAGCTACATCCACTATAAAATGCTTATGTGTTTATAGATTATAACCAAATTAGAATTTTCTTATAGGTTTTGAGTAGAAAAAGTTGCGAAGAAAAATCATATAGAGAGGAGAAAATGGAGATGAATAGTTTTACATGCAAAATTATAGCAGCCAAAAAAATATATAAAAAAACAATTTATATCAATAATAGTTTCTTGGTTTAATTAACCAAAATGGGTCGGATCACTCGGACGGGCCAGGCTCTGCTCCAAAATTTTCTTAGGCCTACTGACCGGGTAGCGGGACCCCCATTATTGTGTTATTATTGCATTTCCAGCCTTTTAATATTTTTTTTCCTAAACTTACATGAAAATATTAAAATAAAAATATTTTTGGTTATATAAAATAGATAATCAAAACAAACTATATACAATAATCTCCATCTTAATTTGTTTTATATGCAGATAGAGAGACATTTTCTATAAACATTTAGTCCAAATAAGACTACATCTAATTTGATATGTTCAGTAAGTCATGACAATGTCTTAAGTTATTCAGAGTAAGAGATTTGGTAAACATGTCAGTTGGATTATCAGAAGTTCCAATCTTCTTTACTTATACCCTCTTCTCAGATTGAAAGAAATGAAATCGCACATCAATGTGCTTTGTCCTCTCATGGTGCACTTGGTCTTTTGCTAAAAAAATAGCACTAAGGTTGTCACAAAAAACTATTTCAACCTCTTCATAAAGACCAAGGTCCTTGAGAAAACCTTTCAACCATATCCCTTCCTCCACAGCTTCAATCAGAGCCATATACTCTGCTTCATTATAAGATAAAGTAACAGAAGATTGTATTGTGGCTTTCCAGCTAACTACAAAACCATATATATTGAAGACATAACCAGTCATAGACCATCTACTGTCAACATCTCCTGCATAGTCAGAATCAAAATATTCTGCCAACATGAGTTTAGATTCATTACCAAATATCTAACCAACATCAAAAGTTTCATTAAGGTACCTAAGTATCCTCTTAATAGCTTTCTAGTACCCTTGACCATGGTCTATCATAAACCTACTCACTGCACTTACTACATGAGCAATATCAGGTCGGGTGTACACCATAAGATACATGATGCTCCTAACAGCACTAGAATAAGAAACCTTAGACATTTGTTCCTTATCAGATTCAGATTGGAGGCAAAATTCTAATGCTAAATGGAGGTTAGAAGCAAATGGTGTGGACAGAGACTTACAAGAAACCATTCAAAATCTAGATAGAATTTTTTGAATATATTTTTTCTGTGAAAAAAAATAATTTTCTTTTAATTTTATCTCGCAATATTTTCATACCCAAAATTTGCTTTACCCCTCCAAGATCTTTCATATCAAATTTAGAACTGATGAAATCTTTCAGTTCCTAAATATCAGATTTATTTCTGGTAGCAATAAGCATATCATCTACATACAATAGCAAGTAAATATATGACTCACCCTTGTACCTTAGAAATAAACACAACAATCATGGTCACACCTACTGTATCCATGACTAGTCATGAAATAGTCAATTCTCTTGTACCACTGACGGGGAGACTACTTAAGTCCATAAAGGGACTTCAAAAGCTTGCACACATGGGTTTCCTTACCTAATACCTCAAAATCCTCAGAAAGGCTCATGTAAATTTTTTACCCATATCTCCATGAAGAAATGTAGTTTTAATATTTAGTTGATCAAGTTCAAGGAATTGATGTGCCACTTATGCTAGAAGCACCCTGATTGAGGTATGTCTAACTACAAGAGAGAATATCTCATTATAATCAATACCCTTTTTCTGACTAAATCTTCTTGTTACTAGACGTGCCTTAAACTTTACACCACCAGCTATAGAGACATAATTTTTCTTCTTGAAAATCCATTTGCAAGAAATTATTTTTTTTTTGGTTTAGGTACAATAAGCCAAGTACCATTCTTATGAAGAGATTCAATCTTTTCATTCATGTCAAATAACTATGACTCAAATTTAGGACATCTAATAGCATTCCTAAAAGAGAATGGTTCGGGAATGTTAATCTCTTCGGCAACTTGTAGGGAAAACCCTACCAATTCATCAAAGATGAATCTCAAAAAAGGACATACAATCACCCTCCTTTGTATATCCCTTGCAATGTAGTAAGGAATAAACTCTTCATATGCAAGTTCAAGATCAGGTTCAGTAATAGACTTAGCATCATTTTCATTATTAACTATTATTTGTCTAGAGGCAACAGGCATCCTTCCTAGAGCTACAAATTTAGATTTTAGCTCCACCTTAAGTTCAACTTGAGGAATATAAGGTAACCGGATAAGATAATGTAATTATCTTAAGATGACACTTTCATCAAAGGTGACACTCCTAGAGAGAATCACTCTCTTTACTGATGGTGACCAAATACGGAATTTCTCGACTCCATCACCATATCCTACAAATAGTTTTTTTCTTGGTCATGGTTCAAGCTTACCATCATTTACATGATAGTAAGCAACACACCCAAACACTTTTATATTGGAATAATTTGTAGGTTTACCAATCCACACCTCAAATGAAATTGTAAAATTAATTCCACTATGTGATGATTTATTTATCCGATGGCATGCTGTATTAACATCTTCAGCCCAAAACTCCTTGCCTAAGCTTGATTGATAGAGCATAGATCTAGTTCTCTTCATAAAAGTTTGGTTTATTCTTTCATCATTTTCATTCTACTGAGGAGTGTCCCTAATAGTTTTGTGTCTAGCTATACCTTTGTCCTTATAAAATTTTTCAAATTTTGATGAAAAAAATTCTAGACCATTATATGTTCGTAACAGTTTAACCTTCTTTTGTATTTAGTTTTCCACTAAGATAACCCACTATTAAAACTTTATAAAAGTTTCAAATTATGTTTCATCATGAATACTCAGGACATCTTGGAGTAATCATCAACTAAACTTAAATAAAATCGAGCACCCCCAAGAGATGTAACTTTAGAAGGGCCCCAATAGTCAGCATGGATATAATCCAAAATACTATTTGTACAGTGTATAGCCTTACCAAACTTAGTTCTATGTTTCTTACCAAAAACACAATCATCATAGAAATTAATTTTACTAATTTTATGACCAACCAGAAAGGATATAATTAGAAAGAATTTTCATACCTTTCTCTCCCATTTGTGTGAGCCGCATATGCCATAGTCTGGTAAGATCAACTTCATCTTCAAATACTGGCTCTCTGGATGTGACAGCAATAACCCCTATCACTATGGAACCTATTAGTGTGTATAGGGTTCCACTCTTTTGCCCCTTCAGTATGATATCATCTCCTCGGTGAATATTCAGTGTTCCCTCACCACCACTGAATGAACATCAATGATCATCTAGAACACCAAAAGAAATGAGATTAATTTTCATTTCAGGAATATACCTTATATTTGAAAGTGAGTCTATTCAACCATCATATGTTCTCAGTCTCACTATGCCAATTCCAACCACCTTACATGGTTTGCTATTCTCCATCACTGCATGGCTAGCTTACTTCATGTCAAATTTACTGAACTACTCCAAGTGAGTGCTTATATGGAAGGAAGAACCATTATCTAGTATCCAAGAATCTGATCTTGTGATCATTGTGGAGGTTACTAGCATAAGGCCTTCTCCATCATCCAAGTCATTAGAGGCCACGGCAACAACAAGTGTGAGATTAGGCTGACTATGCTAGTCTATCCTTACTTTCTTCTTTAGTCATTCAGTTTTTCAATGCCCTTTCTGTTTGCAGTAGTGACAAGTGTCACCCTTTTTGACCTCTTATGTAGCTTGTTCCCCGTTTTCTTAAATGGGACAAGTTGTGGCCTCTTATTTGTCACCACCTATCCAGCTAATTGTTACTTTGTTCTTTCAATAGTAGCCTTTTGTCTCATCTCTCTGGAGTGTAGGGCAGATCAAACATTTTCTAGGGTGATCTCCTCCTTCCCCACTATGAGAGATTCAACAAAATTCTCAGACAAGCTTAACAAAATGGTGGAGTGAGCTCTTTCTTCATGTCTCCATGCCTCTACCTTTGTTATTCTAAGAGCAGCAATAGTGTTAGGACTAGAGGTGCCAACCGAGCCGGGCCGGCCTGGTCCGGCACGAGGCACGACACGATTCGGTCGTGCCTAGGCTGGCCAAGGATAAAAATTTCCTCATGCTCGAGTTCGTGTCGTGCCCAACCATGGCACCAATCATGATTGTCGCGCCAAGGCCAACCGGGCCTTGTGTCGTGCCTGGCCCAGCATGGTATCATGGCTCGTTTACATGGTACCTCGGAATGAACCGAGAAACCAATTTTTTTAAAAAATTAGGGTTTCGGGCGATGCGATGGTACGACGGCGCATGCCAAAATATCTAATTTTTTTTAAATTAGAGATTCGGCATGCGGCAGCATGACGGCAAGGAGCCGAACCCCTAATTTTTTTTAAATTAGGGGTTCGGCTTGATCGGGCCAAACTCGACAGATTCATGTCGTGGGCCCGTGCCATGCTAGGCACGGCATGGTACAGTAACCGTGTCGTGCCTAGCCTGGCACGAAAGCACGGATGGGCCAGCTAAAAATGGGTCGAGCCAGCTCGACACCTCCCATTTGACACCTCTAGTTAGGACCAAAACCTTGAACAATAGGACTCCATAAATTAAAATTCTTCAAATGCGCCCACATTTTAACTTGCCACATACTAAACCCATTTTTGCCATTAAACTTTTTGATCGTGGTATTTAGGGTTCCAGCTATTTCAATAAAATATCATTTTACAAAAAAAATAACAAAATTTTGATGGCAAAATTGCTCGAAACTTCCGCAACCTAAGCTTTAATACCAATTGTTAGGCAATTCTGCTTCTAATGATTATAATTTTAGAGATTCAGAAGAAGAGAATAACAAAAAAAAAAGATAGCAAATGATATATATATCCACAACCACAATCCAACAAAGCCACGGCAGAATCAAAACCACAACAGAAAATTCGTAATAACATGGTTCACTAGTCGTTCAACATGATTAGCTATATCCACTAGAAAAATACTTATGCATTTACAGATTATAACCAAATCACAATATTTTTACAAGTTGTGAGCACAAACAGTCGCGAAGAAAAATCACGCAATGAGGAGAAAACAGAGATGAATAGTTTCATATGCAAAATTACAGCAGCCGAAAAAAGATATAAAAAAACAATTTATATCAATAATAGTTCCTCAATTTAATTAACCAGAATAGGTTAGATCACTCGGACGGGCCAGACTCTGCTCCAAAATTTTTTTGGGCCTACTGACTAGGCAACGAAACACCCATATTGTGCTTTTGTTACATTCCCAGCCTCTTAATATTTTCTTTCCTGCACTTAGATGAAAATATTAAATCAAAATATTTTTTGTTATATAAAACAAATAATCAAAACAAACTATATACAACAATTATCATTTGACCACTTGTTCACAAATAATCAATCCTTATTTTTATGCATCCACTTGAATACCTCAAATGGTATTGGTGAATGTTCTTACTCAGCCTTCTAAAAATAAATAATAGTTACTAATGAGGTACATGATATATTGTCATATATTTATTATCATTTTTATTCATAAAGTTCAAATTATAATAAATTAAGAAAGAAAATTTTACCAAATCTATTTAATATTAGTAGGTCGCCTTTGAACCTCTAATATATTTCGAAGGTCATGATCCTTCACATACTTTATCTGATCGAAGATTGTGTGATTCTATCTGGGATAAGGCCTTAAACTCTTCACTATTCTAGTCTTACTCATCATTTCATCCAAATATTAAGAAAAATACTATTTTACTTAGCATCTTTACTATATTTTTTTCTCCATTTACCAAGCTTATCATTGTATCTAACACTAGACACATATTTTCATATATCCTTCATCGAGATTAACAAAAAATTATTCCTTATATATTTTTTCTACAAAAAAAACAAAGAAAACAATAATACATTGTAATATAATTATTTTCATAGTATTCTTAAAAAATCAAATTGATAAATTGATAAATGTATCAAAATTGTACTTCAATTATTTCTAATAGAATTCTTTCATATTTTGGGATAATTTTCTCCACTTTATACCATTCATAACAAGTTTCCCCTTAAATATCTTATCGATTGTACGATAAGCTAAAAAAATAAACTTGTGAGTAATTTATAACTTGTATGGATTGAACATGATGCCATCACGAGTGAAAGTGAAATTAGCACATATATATATATATACACACACATACATACATACATATATATGTGTGTGTGTATATGTATATATATATATATATATATAATTAAATATACTCATATTTTTACTACTAAGTTAATTTTTATATTCATTTTTATTTCTCATACAAAAATTTATAATGCAAATATTATTTTAATTCTCAATTATAATATTTGATATGTAGCAACATCATAGTTTGCTATTAATTAAAATTATTATATTTAAATCTTAATCATTTACTTATATTTACAATTTTTATTCATAGTTATTATTTAAATTTTTTATAAATAAAAATAATGAAAAATGATAATGCATGTATGAAGTAAATTTCTGAAAGCTATCCTATTTATCATCAATTGTAGGCCAAATAAAATTTTTTTAATAACTTGGCATGCAAACTATAGATGCTACAATATCTATGCATAGGTCTCCAAAGATAAGTGAGATGAAGCTAACAATACCTTCTAATACAAAATGGGATAAAGATGGAACATTAGTGACAATTAATACGTGTGTCTCATGATAAGGTAATGCCAACATATCCTTTGTATGTCTAAAAGAATGTAGAGAGAAATTTGTAGCGTTGTCATTACTGAATAAATGTTAAATTCCTTCTCCATGAAATATTAGTTGACTTTCTTTACCTCTCTCCACAGATTAAGATTCTCAGCTACTTGAATTTTTATCTCTCATACCCAATTTAAATTATAAAACATCAAAAATGCAAAAAAAAATAAAAATATATAGTGAATATATTCTTATAACAAACATAATGATATTCACAAATATGAAAAAAATATTCATTTAACACCCAAATTATAATAGTTACAGAATAAGCAAGACAACATAACATGGAAGTCAATAAATTCTTATTACCATCAAAATTTTCTAAAAAATAATCTTCATCTATTTATTTAAAGCCTTATCATTTAATCAACAAATTATCTAACATGGAAGTCAACAAATCATCTAATCAACATAACATGCAAATAATTCTTTCTAATTATCTTCTTCAATATGGTTATCATCAATGTCCAAATAGTTTTCATTTTCACCAAGCAATATTTAAAGCCTTATCATTTATCATAGGGTTGATTGGATAAAGATCCATATTATTCTTTCAAAATGTAGGTACCAGCAATGGTGTTACAATAATATCATTTTCAACAACTTACACAATTGATCTAGGTTTTATTTTACATATAGCCCACCAGTCATAAAGATTTCTTCTTATGGTTGGATAAGCAGTATAACATAATTGTTTTGATTATACCGCCATAATGAATGGTTCATACTTATGATAATATTTCTTATGGTGCATATCCACAAGGTTGTAATATATTTGTATTGATGACACTAATATTTCTTCTTATGGTGAACAATACCCAAATTTGAAATAAGATCAAACCATTCATGCATAAATATAATTGTCTTTTTAATTGGTGAAACATGATACTCCACGTATAGAATTTTAATCATTCAACCATGAAATCAATATTAGATGAAGTAGAGTTAGACCCATTGATGCATAAAACACTATTCATTACAACTCTATTTGAACCATGTTTTAAAGTGTGAAATTTGTATTTATTTAAATAATGAATGGGGTACTTCTACAAATTTTGTAATGAATTTATTTGCAAGATTCTTTATTTGTCTATTACATATGTTTGATGATGAAAATCCAATAAAATAAAATAAAATAATACATATATAATGTTGCACGTTTATTTTTAGAAGCAAGAATGATGAGTTATATACTGATAAATTTTTCAAACCAAATTGTGAAATTTCTGTCAAGCTTTGCATCAATAGAAGCATCATCAATATGTTTTTTTCTTTATCTTAATTCCTTAGCACAAATTTTACAAAATAACATTGAATATTTTTGAGTAATAATAAAGGTGTATCACATATCATGACAAAGAAATGATAATCTAAAATAATTATAATTCATACTCAATTTAAAGTATAACTTTTTAGTTCAACAAGATATGCATGTGCAGTATGATTTTGCTCTACCATACAATCTTACTCAATATAAGGTAAAAATAAAAATCATATCATCTTTTTCTGATCCATCTTCTATACCATAATTATTATTTAATGATATGTTGCTATGCAAATTTTATAATTATGGCCGAAAGTAGTGCTCATAAAATATCAAAGCTTTTCAACCAAGTAGACATTGCATACTGATGTTTCAGCTTTGACTTTATTATGAATATTATTTTTCAAGTTTCTAAGATATCTAAAAATTATCTTCATTAGAATAAAATTTATTCATCGAGTACACATAAATTTTAGATTAAAAAATAAAAATTATATAACCTTTTAAATAGATGCATCAATCTATATTATACAAGGCATATTATCATAGATTCATTAGGCAAGTAAATCAGAAGATATTCCATAAAGTCAAAGAAGTTAGGAGGAATAATGTGTTTGAGTCTACATATAATTATGGATATATCATTTTGTAATTTCTCAATATTTTTATTTGTTATGACATTACAAGTGAGATTCTTAAAAAAAATATTTATTTCAGTCAATACCTCCTAATATTTTTTTGGAAGTAAGTTTAGAATGTTTTGAGTATTAGCCTCTGCATAAACACATAGCAGTCATGGATTTTCATCCCAAATAACTTATGTTTCTTCATATCAAAACATCTTTGCATGTTAGATGTATATCCATCAAGGAATCTGAGCTATATCAGCCATTTGCACAAAGTTTCATTTGTATTATTGTCAAGACTATAAAAAGTCATAGAAAATTTATTCATTGATTCATCTTTATGTAACTCTGGAAGTGAACAAAACTCTTTCAAATTATCTCTTAATTTTTCATTGTCTATTTTTTTCCCACATTAATGATAGTATTAAACATATTATCAAAAATTGTTTTTTTAATGTGCATTACATCCAAGTTGTACCTTATTAGATTGGTTTTCTGATAAGGCAACTCCCAATAGATATTTTGTTTCTTCCATCCATAGTGATAATTTTTTGAAATTTATGTATTAATGCAATCATTATCAATATCTATAATGTTTTGAACCTATATTTTTAATTACATCTAATATTTTAGTTTCTAACCTCAAGCTGTTGTATCTTTTATAACTATATGGTCTTTCTTAAATACATCACTATTCATCCAAAATAAATATTTCATATATAAGAACTTATTATGGTCATCAAACCAAAAGTATTTTCTCTTTTGCTCAGAGAAAATGCATCAGAGTTTTCCATATACTAAGGACAAGTTAATTTTCCTACAAGCTCTATCCTAACAACATTGAGCATGTAGGAAAGCTACTTATAGTCCACATAAGTACTGCTCACATTTGGAAGTTTAGCTTTCTAGATATAGTATATGTTTCCATATTATGCTCTCACAAATTTTTAGTTCCACAATTAGTGGCTACAAAAAAACATCCAACTTTTTTGGGTTTTTCAGACAATGTATGATAACACACAAAAATATGTACTCATCTTTCATGCCTATTTATGATGGTAAATTAAATGATATAACAATCATCGAACCTAAAGAGTATCATTTCCCTATTTCTCCAAAAGACCAAAGTCCATTTATGCACGGTCTTAATATAATAGTTTGACTTTTTTCTACAAAAGATGACTGGCTTTCATCAAAATATTTCTAAAATGGAGAATCTGATTGATGTTGCATCGCATCATGCCTCCTTCAATAATATGCTCTTTGTGTCAAGTCATGTCATTAGTAGTTGCTTTGGATGCAAATAATCTTTTTAGATGATGAGTTAATGAAAAATAATACATATTCTTATGAGGAATATTTATTTTTTACCTTTTACATATAGTATTTCTTTTATACCAATGATAGTTACCAAAATTATAAGTAATTTCTTTACTATCTATGCCCCAATATATCATGCAACTATTAATACAACAATGTATTTTTTATATAGGCAAATCCAAATCTCACATTAACTTATTTGTACTATAAAACTTATCTATAATAATATTATTCTTTGGTAATAATTTAGATAACAAATCACACATTTTATCATAACACCTTTCTGAAAAATAATACTTTGCTTTTACATTCATGAGTCTAGCCATTATAGATAACTTTAAGTGGCTATACAAATTACCTGACTAAACATCTTCTTTTGATCCTTTGGATATTTCATAAAATTATTTTTTTGATGATTTTGAGATATCACTAGCGACATCCAGATTGAAGGAATAACCAATAACATTCTTTTACATTCATTCGCGGTCATTATACTGGCCTCTTATTTTCATTACATCCATTATTTCAGAGTATTTTCAGCAAAGCCAACAAATTGTTCAATCCCTTCTACAAACTCTTTAGTCCAAAACTCATCTTTTAAATAGATATTCATTCATTAATGATCATGTTGTATAATATTTTATATTCTTGTAACACACAATATAAATGTATTTTGAATTATAATAATATAGATAATGACTTATTTTTAATAATATAGATAATGACAATATAAATGTATTTTATATTCATTAATTGGTATGTTTGCATTAAAATAAGATAAGGAGGGTTACTTTAATCTCTTAGATATTTACCAAAAACCTTCAATTGAATTTTTATTATATACATAAAATTAAAATTTTGATATATATCTATATCGGTGAAATTGCATAAATTAAGCAAAAATAAAAAAGTTGTGTCAAAAACATTTTTTCCATTTTGTTTATATATGAAAGATCACAATATAAACATATTTTTAGGGTCAAAGATTCATTCTTCAGATGTGTGAAAATAGTAATTTTTTATGAAATTAATTATTTTTTCTTTGGGGTTAATATTATTTCTGGGCTTTATTAAATCATTATATAAATAAAAACATGAATCTTAATATGTGATATTTCAATGAGATTAAGTACTCGTGATTCTTTGATCTTAGCAAATTAAGGTTTAATAATAATTGATGCATTTAAAATTAAAAATATGTAGTAATTATTTTGACAAAAGCATTTTATGTAATAAAAATCATCCAAAAATTTACAATGCCAATGTATACCAAAATGCTAATGAAAATTTGACAACAAATAACAACTAGCTATGGATAACATAAATAAAGTAATAGGAATCTTAGCTAATCCATATAAAGCATGTAGAATAAATAATCATCTACCAACTATGAGATATAGTATATATATATTTTAAATATCAAATAATGGGAGGTGTAATCTATTGGATTCAACCTTTAATGAAGTATAAATCAAGCAACTATTTAAATTTTGAATTGAGGTTCTTATTTTTTATAAATTGTTCATTGTTGTTATGTTTTAACCTTCAAATTGCATATCTTCAAAATTTTTAAAGTTATTCTTTGTTATTACATTTCAACCTTCAAATTTGTTAATATATAAATAAATTGTTCATTTTTAAAGTTACATACCTTCAAAATTTTTGATGTATATATAAATTGTTTATTGTTAAAGCTGCATACTTTCAATTTTAACATACAAATTACATACCTTCAAACTTTTTAAATCAACTCTCTCGATTTTTAAAGTTTTTAATTGTTATTACATTTTTGTCCTTCAAAATTTTAATATATATAAATTTAATTAAATAGCTAATTAGGTAACCTAAATAGTAAACAAATCCTATAAGGCATACTAAGGTCACATTGTTAAGTATGGGCAGAAAAGTAGAAATGAAAATTTTATTAATTAGCATGATAAAAATTCAAGAAAATAAGAAGAGAGAATCCCTTGGGATGTTAAACATGAAAAAAAATATAGGTAACAATAAAACATATAAAATATGCATACCTAAATAATAACTATATATGGGAAAAATAAAAATATTAAATTGCATACTCAATGATAGATGAGTAGGAAGACAAACACAAAATGGAGGAAAACAAGCTCGAATTCAAGGATAGGTGATGATAGAATCAATAAAATTTCGACCAAACCCTAATTTTTTTTCAAAGGGACGAAATGTTCTTCAAAAAAAATTAAAATATTATAGTGATGGAATGAGTTTGCATTACTAATTCAGCAATGGAAATAAATTCCATCGTTGAAATTTTTAAAGTCTACAAGTAATGGACTCTCAAGATCTTTCAAATTTAATGATGGAATTCATTTCTATCACTAAATTAGAAATGGATTAAAATTCCATTTCTAATAAAATTGAAATGGAATTAATTTTCATCACAATTTTCATATAACTTATATTATTCAATACTTAATAAATCTAGAAATCAAATTTTCAATCACTAAATACCATGCAAGCTAATCCGCTCATTATCACATATCATATTAGCGATAGAAGGCTAAACCATTTTTATTTCTATCTCTATTTTTGTTTCTAATTTTATTTCCATAAAATGTCAATTAATCTCGCCTTTTTAAAGCAAGAGATTTTTTTTCCATTTCTAATTTTTTAAAGAAATTTTCATTTTCATTTCTAATCCATTTTAATTTTATTACTAATATAAAAAATTAGAATTGATCATCTTTATTTTCAATTTCTAATTGGCTTCTTTCTTGTAGTGTGTGTGTGTGTGTGTGTGTATCTCTATATGTGTGTGTGTGTATCTCTATATGTGTGTGTGTGTGTGTCACTATATGTGTGTGTGTGTGTGTCGCTATGTGTGGGTGAATGTGTTCGTGTGTGTGTGTGTAGTTGTGCATGTGTGTCTATGTGTGTGTGTGAATGTGCATGTGTGTTTGTGTGTGTGTGAATGTGCATGTGTGTTTGTGTGTGTGTGAATGTGCATGTGTGTTAGTATGTGTGTGAATGTGTGTGTGTGTGTGTGTGCCTGCGTGTTTATGTATCTATGTGTGCCTATGTGTGTTTCTATATATCTATGTCTACTTGTCATTGTTTGTCCATGTGTGCTAGGGTGTATCTATGTGTGACTGTGTTTGTCTATCTGTTGTTGTGTAAATGTGTGCATGTGTATATGTGCATGTTTCTCTACATGTGTGTGCCTATGTGTGTGTGTGTGTGTTTGTGTGTGTGTGTGTGTGTGTCTATGTGTGTGTGTCTATGTGTGTGTCTATATCTTTTTCTGTCTGTCTATGTGTATCTATGTGTGTGTGTGTAGGGGTGTGTGTGTGTGTCTTGTGTGTGTCTGTGTCTGTGTGTGTCTGAGTCTATGTGTGTGTGTCAATGTTGTGTGTTTGTGTGTGTTCGAGTCTATATGTCTATGTTGTGTGTTTGTGTGTGTTCGAGTCTATATGTCTATGTGTCTATGTGTCTTCGAGTTTGTGTCTCTATGTGTGTCCGAGTCTATATGTCTGTGTGTCTATGTGTGTCTGAGTTTTTGTGTCTGTGTGTGTCCGAGTCTGTGTGTTTATATGTCTGAGTGTGTTGGAGTCTATGTGTATATGTGTGTCCAAGTATATGTGTCTTTGTGTTTGTGTGCATCCAAGTCTATGTGTCCTTGTGTCTATGTGTTTCTGAGTCTGTGTGTATGTGTGTATGTGTGTATGTGCGTGTCTATGTATCTACATGTGTTTGTGTGTGTGTGTGTGTACACGTGTGTGATTTTCTATATGTGTGTATTATTTCTAGCTGTGTGTGTGTCTGGATGTATGTTTGTGTTTGTCTGGATCTATGTGTAGTTTTGTGTGTGTGTGTGTGTGTGTCTATATGTGTTTGTGTGTGTTTGTGTGTCTGTGTGTCTAGGTGATTGCATGTGATTGTGTCTATGTGTCTAGGCGACTGTGTGTGTCTTGGTGATTGTGTGTGTGTTAGAGCCTATGTGTGTGTGTGTGTGTGTCTATGTGTGTCTGGTTGTGTGCATGTGTGTATGTGTGTATTTGTGTGTCTATGTGTATATATATGTCTGGGTGGCTATGTGTCTTTGTGTCTATGTGTGTCTAGGTGACTGTGTGTGTTTGGGTGTATGTGTGTGTGTGTGTCTCTGTGTGTGTCTAAGAGTGTTTGTATGTGCATGTGTGTGTGTGTGTGTGTGTTTGTTTGTTTGTGTGTGTGTGTGTGTGTGTGTGTTTCTGTGTTTGTGAGTCTGTGTGCATCTTTATGTGTGTGTTTGTGCTTGTGTGTTTGTGTGTCTATGCATGTTTGTGTGTTTCTGTGTGTGTTTATGTCACTAAAGAAAAGAAGTAATTAAAAATGAAAATTAGAAATGCTCAATTTCATTTTTAAAATTAGGAATAAAATTGAAACAGATTAGAAACGAAAATGACAAAACAAGAAAAAATTAGAAATGGAAAAAAATTATGTCGCTAATTATTGATAGATTTTTGAGTATTTTAAATCCGTCACTAATTGTGATGTGAAGTTGGATGAAAATATGCTTGTATGGTATTTGGTGACATAAACTTATGTATCAAAGTAAGAAACATAATTTGTATCTATTTTTACATTTAACGGTAGAAATTATTTCCATTGCTAAATGAGGAACGACATACTTATTCATAGCTATATTATTAAAAACAATTAAGTGATGGAATAATATTCTATTGCTAAATTAGAAATAGAAAAAAAATTCCATTGTTAAATCATGATAATTAATTTATCAAAGAACATTTTAAAACTTTTAACATACTTAGGGTGTCGGAGTATTTTCATTTTGATTCTGATTTGTCTGAATTTTTTATGGATTTCCTATCTTTCATATATTGATCGACATGCATTTCATCCATATTTGAGGTATTAAATTATGATTTTCAATTTATCCAATATGTATTGTATTTGGGAATAGCTATATTTGTGCTTTTTTGATGTTACATTTAAGTTTTTTTTTTTCATTTTAAACATTCATATTGGATTCTCTCTTATAAATTTGTTGAACGATTATAATTCAAATTGATAAATTATACATTGACATTTTTTCTCATTCTTGGATATGTTAAATTTTTATGTTACCTAATTGAGATTTTCTTTTTTTGTGCATTGTGTTTTTGACCTATAGTTATGATCATTATATTTATTTTGTATTTTGTTTCCTTACTAGGATTACATAAAATTTTATAATTTTTAAAAGAATAATTCATAGTAATGACATAACCTTAACAATAAATAATTTATAATTATTATAAAAAATATTGAAAGTTTATTTGTAATAACAATAAAAATCATAAAAAAATTATGAAAGTGCAATTGGAAGGATTAAACATAATGAATAATTGTAAAACTAAAAAAATATATAAGCTCATTTAAAAATTTATATAATTGCTTGATTTACATTTTACTAGAGGTACAATAAAATAAACAATGAATGTCTTTATTTAATATTAAAAAAAACATATAACATGTTACATATGGTATATGACTATGTATACTAAATGCTTCATATAGATTAGAATATTTTTCCATTAATTTATTAATGTTCTCTATTGATAGTTGATTTATTTTTTATATTTTTTCATTTGCTAATTTTAATGCATCGACATTGATAATTTATCTATTATTTCTTTTATATATAATGTGTTTGTTATTTAGTACTCATTATTAATTTAGAAATAAAGAATTATGACTTTTGCAATTTTTTTTTCTTTATTAATGTAATATCATCCAATATAGATAAATATTAAATATTTAATTTTATATAAATGATAAAATTACAGCTTATATCTTTTGATAAATATCTAAGATATTGAAAGAATCCGCCTTATCTCATTTTAATTCAAAATTATCTAATAATGATTTTACAACTTATTTGTTAGATTTATGTAATGTTGTAAAAAATGTTACTACATCTTTATTACAAATAGATTTTTAGCTATATTATTATAATTCAAAAAAATATTTGTGTTGTGTTATAAGAATGGAAAATATTAAACAACTTGCTCGTCAATGGATGAATGTAAGATTGAAAGATAGGTTTTTGACCAATGAGTTTGTAGATGGGATTGAAGAGTTTATTGGCTTTGCTGAAAAATAATCTGAAATTATGGATGAAACAATAATAAGATGCCCATGTAATGCATGTAAATGTCAAAATTTGAGTTTCTAAGATGTCGACACAGTGCGATAACATCTTGCAAAAAATTGATTTTTTAGAGACTATTATGTTGGGTATAAATATGGAGTTTTAGTTGTTCCAAAAATAACTAAGCATAATGTACATAAAAGTGTTGATTCAAATGTTGTAATTGAATTTTCTAATCCCAATTATGTATGTGAAGTAATTATGAAGAATATTATTAGTCCTTCATTAAATTCAGATGTCACTGATGATATCTCAATAGCATCATCAAAATTATTTTATAAAATGTTGAAGGCTTCTAAAAAGAGGTTTGACCAGATAATTCATACGGCCACTCAAAGTTATTTATGGTAGCAATACTCTTGAATTTAAAGATAAAATATTATTTTTCAAAAAGGTGTTATGATAAAATATGTTAATTGTTATCTAAATTATTACCAACGAATAATGTCATGAAAGATAGTTTTTATAGCACAAAAAAGTTAATGTGAGGAATGAGTTTTCCGGTGGAAAAGATATATTAATGTATTAATGACTGAATGATATTTTGGGGCATAGATAGTGAAACAATTGCATATAATTTTTCTAATTATCCTTGGTTCTGCAGTAGTAGCACTGGCAAGATATTCACATTTCATAATTTGCATGTCAAGTTATTAGAAAATTTTATTTGGCCCATGATTGATAATAGATAATATGTAGCTTTCTTAAATTTACTATATGCATTCATTATCATTTTTTATTTTTTTCATTTTAATTAAATATAAAATAATAAGTGAATAAAATTATTAGTATATTAAAATAATATTTGCATTACAAAGTATTGGATAATAAATATAAATAAATAAAATGTAAACTTAGTAGTAGAAAATTTAGTGTTTTTTGTTTAAATGTATATGTACGTGTTGATGTTAAATTACTTATTATTTTATTCTTTCTACTTCTCGTATAATCAAAAGGATACTTAAACAGAAACTAATTCCGTAGAGTATAAAATGGAGCAGAGTACCCCCCAAAGTATAAAATAATTTAATTGGGAAGAATTTGAGTTATATTTTTAATGTATTTACTTGTTTTTCAATTTGGTCTAATATGATTTACTCTTAAAATAAATTCATTTCAATGTATTATTATTTTATTTTATTTTTGTAGAAAAAGTACAAATGGAATAATGTTATAGTGATCTTTGTGAATAATATATGAAAATATATGTCAAGTGTGAGATACAATGATAAACATGACAAATAGAGAAAAAGGTATGGTAGAGATGAAAAACCTAATAGTGTCTCCCTTTGTGTTTGGATAAAGTGATGGGAATATTGGAATAGTGAAGAGTTTAAGGCTTTGTCCTAGATGGTCTCATATAATCATTGATCAAAGAAAGTAGATGCATGATCAAAAACTTCAAAACATATTGGATGTTCAAAGGTAACCTACTAATATTCAGTAGATTTGGTATAATTTTCTTTCATTTTATGGTATTATTTAAATTTTTTGAATGCAAAGGATTAATCTATGTGATAATGAATGATGTACCTTAATAGAAATAAATATTTATTTTCAGGAAGCTAAGTGGGGATGACCACCAATATTGTTTGAGGTATTCGTGCAAATGCATAAGAAGAATAATGGATCATTTGTGAACAAATGTTTAAATAATATACATATGAGTTTATCATTTTATACTTGTAGTTTCATATGAAAATTATAATTAATAAAAGAAAAAAAATTTAAAAAATTGATTATTTTTCATTAACTATAAATAAAATGAAATTCAAAAATATATTTTTTTACCATAACTGATGATTTATTATTTATGGACTCATTAAATGTAAAGACTAACTTTTCTTTTATATTATTTTTTAGTAGTGAGAAAATAGTTTTTTGTGATGGTATAAAATTTATTTTAATGTATTAATTGAAGACTTATGTTGTATTTTAATAATTATTGGAAGTCGTGAGAATATCATTACAATTACTTCATAATTAATATTTCCTTCTATAGAGACACAAAAGATTTATGTTATGCATATTTACCTTCAAGATGTCAGAGTGTAGCTGAAAAAATGGCAAGTGTATGGTCTTGGTCTCCGTGCATCTGTATTTTATCAAGGTTTCTATTTAGAGTTTTTCATCATCATCATCTAATTACAATAATATGGTTGATGAGAGATTGTGTAAGTAAATACAAGAAATTCATGATATATTGCAAATGAAAAATGAGGAGATTCAAAAAAAGAATGAAGAAATGCAAAAGGAAATTGAAGAAATAAAAAAAAGAGACTGAAAAATTGAAAAGAAATGATGAAAGTTAATAGAATATTTTGGAGATAGAGAAAATAATGTGTGAGTTAGCATAGACATCATCTATTTTGTCATCATTCTGAAGATGATCTATCCAGATGTCCGGATGATAATAATCATCAAGACAATGACTCGTGGTTATTTGTGATGTGTTATTAATTTTTTGCGACAAATATTTTTGATATGAAATAATGGTTTTTGTATTATTATTTTTTAATTAAGTTATGAATCATGTATTGAAATTTAAGGACATTTATGCTTGTTATCTAACATTTTATTCTATAGTAGATGTTATGTGAATATCATATGATGAATAATATGTGGATGTACTTAATTGATTGAAAGACATATAGTTTCTATATGTATTTATATATTATATACATCATACAAAAACTACACAAATGGGACATGTTCCTGTTATAGACAATAGAAATAAAAAATGGCATTTCTAAATCCATTTCTATATAGAAATGGATCATGTGTTTCTTTTTTAATCTATCGCTCATTTAGAAATGAATAATATGTTTTTATTTTTTTCATGTCGTAAAATTAGCAATGGAATCTAGTATCCTTTTGCCATGGTAACTTTTAGTGATGAAAAAAATCAATCATTATTTATAAAAATGTGTTTGCATTATCCATTTCTAAAAATTTAGAGAAACAAATTTTATAAACAAAAAGTATCTTTTTCTAATTATGTCGCTATTTTACCATAGTGATTTAATTGGAAATGGAATTGGGCAATTTTAATTCTTTCTTTTCTTATAGTGTGTGTGTCTTGTGTGTCTCTATGTGTGTGTGTGTGTGTGTGTTTTTTGTGTTTGTCTGTGTGTGTATCTGTGTGTGTGTGTGTGTGTGTTTGTCTATGCTTGTGTGTGTGTGTGTGTTTTTGTCTATGCTTGTGTGTGTGTGTGTGTGTGTGTGTGTATTTATATGTGTGTATATATTTTTGTATGTGTGTGTGTGTATTTGTGTGTGTATATGTCTTTGTGTGTGTGGGTTTATGAGTTTATGTGTGTCTATGTATGTCTATGTCTATCTATGTGTGTGTTTTTTTGTATTTGTGTGTCTGTGATTGAGTTTCTGTGTGTGTCTATGTGTCTCTATGTGGGTTTGTGTGTTACTGTTAGTGTGTCCATGTGTGTGCATGCTTGTGTATCTATGTGCATGTCTATGTGTGATTGTGTGTGTACCTATGTCTTTATGGGTTCATGTGTGTTTGTGTTTGTGTGTGTCTATGTGTGTGTGTGTGTCTATGTGCATAATTATGTGTTTGTGTGTGCATGTATGTGTGTGATTGTGTTTGTCTATGTCTCTATGTGTGTATCTGAATGTGTTTGTGTGTATTTCTATGTCTCTGTGTGTGTGTCTTTTTGTGTATGTGTCTTTATGTGTGTGTCTTTTTGTGTATGTGTCTCTATGTGTGTATCTGTGTGTGTGTGTGTGTGCATGTCTATGTTTGTGTGTGTGCGTGTGTGTCTGTGTCTATGTGTGTTTGTGTGTGTTTATGTGTCTGTGTGTGTGTGTGTGTGTGTGTGTGTGTTTGAGTGTGTCTATGTGCGTGCCTCTATGTGTGTCTATGTGTTTGTTTGTTTGTGTATCTATCTATGTTATGTGTGTCTATATATATGTGTGCATGTGTTTGTGTGTGTGTGTGGGTGTTTTTGTGTTTTTGAGTTTTTGTGTGTGTGTCTGTGTATGTCTTTGTGTCTATATGTGTGTGTCTGTGTATATCTTTGTGTCTGTGTGTGTGTGTGTGTGTCTATGTGTGTGTGTGTGTCAATGCATCTCTTTGTGTATCTGTGTGTGTGTCAGTGTGTGTGTGTGTGTCTATTTCTCAGTGTGTATGTACCTTTTTGTTTGTCTATCTATGTGTGTGTGCGTGCGTGTGTGCATTTATTTATGTGTGTGTGTGTGTGTCTGTGACTCTGTGTGTGTGTGTGTGTCTGTGGCTGTGTGTGTGTGTCTGTGTCTGTGGCTGTGTGTGTGTGTGTGTGTGTGTCTATGTGTGTTTGTATCTCTATGTTTGTGTGTCTATGTGTGCATGTGTGTCTCTGTGTGTCTGTGCATGTCTATGTGTGTTTGTGTATGTCTATGTGTGTGCACGTGTGTGTGTGAATTTCTATGTGTGTGTTTGTCTGTTTGTATGTGTCTTTGTGTGTGTGTGTGTGTGTGTGTCTAAGTGTTCATTTTTATGTGTCTGTGTGTGTATCTATGTGTTTGTATGTTTATGTCTATGTGTGTGCATCTATCTATGTGTGTGTGTGTGTTTGTGTCAATATCTATGTGTGTGTGTGTGTGACTATGTGTGTGTGTGTGTATCTGTGTGTGTGTGTGTGAGTATGGGTGTTTGTGCGTGTCGGTGTTAGTGTATGCATGTGATTGTGTGTGTGAATTTCTATCTGTGTATGTGTGTGTTTGTGTATATCTATGTGTATGTGTATGTGTGTGTGTGTTGCTATGTGTGTGTGCTTGTGTGTGTGTGTGTGTGTGTGTGTGTAATTGTGTGCATCTATGTTTGTCATTGTGTGTGTGTGTGTGTGTCTGTATCTGTGTGTTTGTGTACCTATGTGTCTATGTATCTATATTTCTATGTGTGTATTTGTGTTTCTATGTGTCTGTGTGTATCTATGTGCATGTGTGTGCCTATGTGTGTATGTGTGTGCATGTATGAGTGTGTATCTCTGTATCTGTGTATTGTGTGTCTGCCTGCTTGTGTGTGTGCATGTATCTATGTGAGTGTGGGTCTATATTCGTGTCTGTGTCTTTCTGTGTTTGTATATGCATATCTTGTGTGTGTCTATGTTTGTGTGAGTGTGTGTGTGTGTTTTTTTCTATGTGTGTGCGTGTGTTTGTGTGTGTGTGTGTGTGTGTGTTTGTGTGTGTGTGTGTGTGTTTGTGTGTGTGTGTGTAGGTCTATGTCCATTTCTGTGTCTGTCTCTGTGTGTGTGTGTGTGTGTTTCTATGTGTGTATGTGTGTGTGTTTCTGTCTGTGTGTATGTGTGTGTATGTCTATTTGTATCTGTGTACCTCTATGTATCTATGTGTGTATATGTGTGTCTGTGTGTGTTTGTGTGTGTTTGTGTGTGTATGTGTGTGGTTGTGTGTGTTTGTGTGTGGTTGTGTGTGTCTGTGTGTGTCTGTGTGTCTCTTTCTATGCCTAATTGTGCCTGTGCATATTTATGTGTGTTTGTGTGTCTCTATGTGTGTCTATGTGTCTGGGTGTGTATGTGCGTGTGTGTCTTTGTTTCTATGTGTGTATGTGTGTGTTTGTATCTATCTGTGTATGTGTGTGTGTAACTATGTTTGTGTGTCTATGTATGTCTTTGTGTGTGTGTTTCTATGTGTGATTATGTGTGTGCGTGTGTGTGTCTATGTGTGTCTTTGTGTGTGTGTGTGTGTGTGTCTAGGTGTGTCTATGTGTGTGTGTTAGTGCATGTTTATTTGTGTTTGCCTTTGTTGTGTCTGACTATGCGTATTTGTTTGTGTGTGTGTGTGTGTGTCTATGTGTGTCTGTGTGTGTGTGTCTCTATGTGTCTCTGTATGTTTGTATGTCAGTGTGTGTCTCTATGTTTGTGTGTGTCAATGTGTGTATTGTATGTCTCTATGTGTGTGTGTGAATGTATGTGTGTCTATGTTTTTCTGTGTGTGTATGTGTGTGCATGAGTGTGCCTTTATGTGTTTGTGTTTGTGCCTATGGGTGGGTGTGTGTGTGTGTTTTTTTGTGTTTCTCTATGTGTGTGTTTGTGTGTGTATGTGTTTGTTTGTGTTTGTCTATGTGTGTTTGTTTATCTGTGTTTGTCCTCGTGTCTATATGTCTTTATGTGTGTGTCTCTGTGTGTTTCTTTATGTTTGTGTGTGTGTTTCTGTGTGTGTTTCTGTGTGTGTGTTTCTGTGTGTGTTTCTGTGTGTGCGTATGCGTGTCTGTGTCTATTTATAAGTGTGTATGTGTGTGTTTATGTGTCTGCTTGTGTTTTTCTATGTGTGTTGTGCGTGTGTGTGTACATCCCTCTTTGTGTGTGTGTGTGTGTTTGTGTATGTGTGTGGGTGTGTGTGTCTCTCTCTGTGTGTTTGTATCTGTGTGTCTATGTTAGATGTGGCAAGTGGGATGGGTGGCCGAAGATTGGCCTAAGACATGGCCCAACTTTGCCTTGTCTAGCCCGGTACAACATGGTCCCCCCCCCCCCCCCCCCCCCCCCCCCCCCCCCCCCATTCCCATCTGAGTGCCTGAAGCTAAAATGATGTTTTCTTTTATGGGCTCGACTCAGAAAAAAAATCTAAAAAACAAAAAAGTAGAACATATATAGTTTAGACTCACTTTAACATTATACAAACTAAAAAAACTAGGGGTGTTGATGAAGAATGAGCAACAAAAGAGTTCGTGTGGGACTGAGCAACAAAAGAGGCATGCTGAACATTCTATCAAAAAGCATCGTGTATTGATCCTATGCATAACCAATTGAGCGATGAGGTCTTTGAGGTTGGATCTAGTTCAGTTTTTATGTTGATCCCCTTCATATACCACAACGAGTTAGAGAGAAAAAGTATGACCAAACTGATCACCATGATAGGTCTTTCAATTAGTTTTTCGGAGGATCCAAAGATAGTCATTATCATATAGGCTTATTTATAGTTTGCATATAATATGATTCCTAGGTTCACATGTAGAAATGACATACTAAAATAGTATAAGATAGAAAAACAAATAATAACTAATGAATTTAGGGAATATAGTTACCTGGGGTCCATGACATTTGAAATCTAGATTAGTCAAGATGATATATCTTTTTCATGCATCTCTACACACTATGTAGATTCTAAATGGACACTAAATAAAAAAAATATTAAAATATTTAGAGATTCTCAATCCTAATGATTGACTGACCATATATGAGTGCATGATGAGAATCTTTAAAAAATATAATATTCAAAATAAAATATATAGTATCATATTTGATAATGTATCTAACAATGGAGTAGTCATTAACATGTTTGTTTAATAATTAGAGATGGGTCATTAAAAATGATTTTTCATATTAGATGCATGTGACACATCATTAATCTGATAGTACAAGGAGGGATGAAGGTTGTTTTCCCCCACTTTAGAAAAAATAAGTAACTCACTATAATATCTTCAAATGTCTAGCAGACAACATGAGTTTGGTAGTCTCTATTTGTCTCTGGGTTTAAAAAATAAGAAATTTCAAATAAATGTGAGATACTATTGGAATTACAGATACCTAATGTTAGAGTCGTGTGTTGGATATTAATATATTATATCCGACAACATCGATAGTAAGAGTGATGAACTTATTATTTATGATAGAGATTGGGATAAATGAATTTCATTTATAAAATTCATGAATATTTTTTCTGACACAATGAACATGTGTTCATCAATTTATACACACACCACTTGATTTGAACTCAAGTACATATGCAACATTAGTGGCATATTTAAGAAGTTTAGAGATAGTCCTATATTTAGTGACATAACTATTGAGATAGAAACTAAGTACTTAAAATATTGGTCCACCATTTCATTTCTCTATTGTCTGGCTACATGCATTGACCCTAGGGTTAAGGTGGAAAGGATAGAGAATATTTGGACATATATATTCACGTGTAACAACCAGGAATACTAACTGAAGGGTTCATTCACAAAAAATTGACTGAGTTATTTACATACTATGACACAAGGTATGGTAGTAGTTGCATCCAAGCTCCGAATATAGACATGGATACTATATTTGGAGATGATGACTTCTTCATTCAATTAGTAATGGGGAAATGATGGGGTGAACTATCGGATAGGAGTGAACTATCTTGGTACTTAGATTCTAATTACTACTCAATCCTGTCACATAACCAAGATATTTTATAATGGTGGAAATCATATGAGTCCACCTATCCCATGCTATCTAAGATGACATTGGATCTACTGACTTCTTTGGTATCGAGCATAACATTGGAGTCTACTTTTTCTATTGTAGTTAATGTGATTTCGAATAGAAGATTGTGACTACATCCAGATATTTTTGAGGTTGGACATCCAAGATTGTGCTAGAACAAGAGCGGAGAAGTTTCTGGCAGATGATGACTCATGGAACTTGAAGGAGGTTGAGCCCACCGCTAGTGATACCATCAGATGCTTATGCAAAAATAATCAGTTGCATAAATATACAGGTTGGCATTGAGATTGAACTTACATTATTATAATTGATATTGATGATTTTTATTTTATGTCATTTTATTATTTTTTAGATTGAATGATGAAAGATGAATGAGTTTTTTTTATTTTTTTGATTATTTTTTTTACTTTGTTATTTGTGTTAATAATTTTTTTTTGTGATTTATGTGAACTAAATAAATTGCTGTATATATAATTTGTTTTTATACTTTGTTGTATAATCGAATGTTTATGTTTTAATATTTTCATCTAGGTGTAGAAAAGGAAATATTAAGAGACTAGGGATGCAGTAGTAGCACAATAACTAAGGTCTCGCTATCCGGTCAGCGGGCCGAAATTTTTGGAGCAGAGCCTGACCCGTCCAATGATCCGACCCACTCCAGTTAATTGAACTGAGAATGTTTTTAATATAAATGTTTTGTATTTTTTTTGGGTTGTTATTTTTTTCGGATCCAGAACTGTTCATCTTCTCTCTCTCTCTCTCTATGCATGATTTATCATGACTGTCTTTGTGCTGCACATACTGTAAGACATTCTGGTTTAATCTGTAATGAATATGCGTTTTCTGGTGGATGTAGCTAGTCATACTGAGCGACTAGTGAACCACGTTATTTCTAGTTTTCTATTTTTTATTTTTCTTTTGATTTTATCGTGGTTGGATTGTGGATTGGATATATATATCGATTGTTGTTTGTTGTTTTATTATTCTTTCTTCTTCTGAATCACAACTGTCGAAGCGCAATTGTCCAACATAAATAATATAATATCACAAATCATAAAGGGTAACTTAAAATATGAGATTTGTAAAATAAAAAAATTAAAATAATTATTCCACAATTCCCCAACTAGTGGGGGTGGGAATGACACAATGAATCGAGTGTGAGTCGGTCTCGGACTCAAACTCCTAGCTAGGGCCTAGGCTAGAATATCCGAGCCTGAATCGACCAAGCTCAGCCCAGCCTGAATTAGCCTAGACTCAGGTTAGATGGGCCATATTGGTCTGGCCATTATTGAGTCAAGTTGTGCTAGGCACGACATGACTGCCATACAGTGTTGTGCTCAGCAAGACACTTTGGCTTAACTGGGCCACCAAAAATTGGGTAATGCCTATACAACGTAGCCTGTTTGGCACCTCTCTTTTATGTGTCTGTGTGTGTTTGTGTTATTGTGTGTTTGTGTCTCTCTCTCTCTCTTTGTGTGTATTTCTGTGTGTGTGTGTGTGTGTGTTTGTCTATGTCTATGTGTATGTGTGTGTCCATGTGTTTGTGTGTGTCAGTGTATCTATGTCAATCTGTTTGTGTGTGTCTTTTTGTGTGTGTGTCTGTTTGTGTGTGTGTGTGTGTGTGTTTGTCTATGTCTATGTGTATGTGTGTGTCCATGTGTTTGTGTGTGTCAGTGTATCTATGTCAATCTGTTTGTGTGTGTCTTTGTGTGTGTGTGTCTGTTTGTGTGTGTGTGTGTGTGTGTGTCTTTTTGTGTGTGTGTGTCTATTTGTATTTGTGTGTGTCTATTTGTATTTGTGTGTGTGTGTCTATGTGTATCTGTGTGTGTGTATGACTATGTGTATGTGTGTGTTTCTGTGTGTTTGTGTGTGTGTGAATGTGTGTGTTTGCGTGTTTGTGCACTTTTGTGTATGTCTGTGTCTTTGTGTGTGTGTGTGTGTGTGTCTATCTATTTGTGTGTGTCTTTGTGTGTTTGTGTGTCTCTGTGTGTGCTTGTGTGTGTCTGTGTGTGTCTGTGTGCCGATGTGTGTTTGTCTCTCTCTCTCTCTCTTCCTCTGTGTGTGTGTGTGTGTGCGAGCACATGCGTGCATGCGAGCTTGTGTGTGTCCAGCAGTGCGTGCATCCATGAGTGCGTGCTTCCATGAGTGCATGCATTTGTGAGTGCATGTGTTTGTGCATCTGTGCGCCAATGCATCCGTTAGTTCGTGTTTTTGTGTATCCGTCATTCATGAATCATTGCATCAGTGTGTTTGTGAATCCGTGTGTTCGTGCATCCGTGCATTCGTGCATCCGTGCATCTGTGCATCCGTGCTTCCGTGCATCCGTGCATCTGTGCATCCGTGCTTCCGTGCATCCGTGCATCTGTGCATCCGTGCTTCCGTGCATCCGTGAATTCATGCATCCGTGCATCCGTGTGTCCATGTGTCTATGCGTGAATGCGTCCATGCATCCTTGCGTCTGTGTGGCCATGGGTCCATGCGACCATGGGTCCGTGCATCCGTATATCCGTCCGGGCATGCGTGCTTGTATTCATGCTTGCATCCATGATGCGTGCGTGTGAAAATTTATATTTTGTATTTTTTTATGAAAATTAAATTTTAACACTAATTATTAGTATCTTTTAATTTTATTTTAGAGAGCACATGTAATATTTGAAAGTCAATAATTCTTGTAAATTAAATAGTTAATGTGGCTTCAAGAAAACATGTGGAAATTTACTAGTTGGGTGAAAAAAAAAGGTATTAGGTTACTTTTATAATTTACATAATGCTTAGAAATTATAATTCAATTTATAATAACTATTCTTACCTTCCAAACAGATTGAAGTTATGAATGATGACAAAGAATATATGTGTCCAAATATGACAACTTTGCTATAAATGGGTATCATTAAAATACAAAAGATCATGATGAATCATGAGCTTACTTTAATAGTAAAGTCAATATTATGATATCAATAATGCAAATTAAAAGTTTCAAGGAAATGAATCTATTGTCTGGTGAGTTATGTTTTATGTATCATTATTGAGATATGAGAACTTGATAATACCTTATGTATCATTCTAGTTTTGAAGTGTAGTAGGGTTGAGAATAAGAATTACATCAAAATTGATGAGCATAGTATTTTTTTTCTTTTTTCTCATTTGTTTTTTAAATTTTTAAAAATTTTTAAAATTTTTTAAAATTTTTTAAAATTTTTTAAAAATTTTTTAAAATTTTTAAATTTTTTAAAGTATTTTAAATTTTATAAATTCTTTTAAATTTTTTTAAATTCTTTTAATTTCTTTTAATTCCTTTTAATTCCTTTTAATTCCTTTTAATTCCTTGTAATTCCTTTTATTTCCTTTTAATTCCTTTAATTCCTTTTAATTCCTTTAATTCCTTTATTTCCTTTATTTCCTTTATTCCTTTTATTCCTTTTAATTCCTTTTAATTCCTTTTATTCCTTTTATTTCCTTTTATTTCCTTTTATTTCCTTTTATTTCCTTTTATTTCCTTTATTTCCTTTTATTTCCTTTTATTTCCTTTTATTCCTTTTATTTCCTTTTATTTCCTTTTAATTCCTTTTATTTCCTTTTATTTTCCTTTATTTCCTTTTATTTCCTTTTATTTCCTTTTATTGCCTTTTATTTCCTTTTATTTCCTTTTATTTCCTTTTAATTCCTTTAATCCTTTTAATTCCTTCTAATTCCTTTTAAATTTTTAAATTATTATAAATTTTTTACATTTTTTTTCCATTTTTTTAAATTTTTTTAAATTTTTTTAAATTTTTATTTTTTTTATTTTTTTTTATTTTTTTTATTTTTAATGTTAGATATAATGATACATAGACACAACAATTTATATGGGTTAAAAAAGAAACCAAGAGTTTGATTTCATAAATTTGTTTGTTTCACTAAAAGGCATAGACATTCTTTGAAACAATAATAATACAATGTTTATTAGCTGAATAAATAGTTATTGTTATTGTATTCATGAATGATATAGTTCTCATAGGAGATGTATCAAAGAATAATCCTAAGTATAATATTGAGGTGTGCACTATTGCATATTGGAAAAGCTAAATTGTTGATCTAAAATCTATACTAAGATATAGTATTTATGTTTTTGGAAGACTTCTCAAACAATGCTCATAATGTAGGCAAAATTCTCAAAAAATAAAAAAAAAATCAATAAATTTGCCAATGAAGTTATTCCTTGGTAACAAAGTCTCCATCAGCATGGTATATAATTTAGTACAAATAATCAAACAAAGTACATAGAAATTAACAAATATTTCATAGAGCAGTAGATTAATTAGAGAGTTACATTAATGTATTAAGCATATGATGTACATCAAAGAGTTGATATTCTTTTCCAATGAGTATTTAAGCTAAATATTGTGTTTCTTCTAAGTATGTTAGACTTAACTGATATATACACATAAACTAAGAAGGAGTGTAGAATTATTGACAACTACTTAAAGTCAATTATTGATTTAAAACTCTAAAAGTTGAATTTTACATCTAAAACAGATTGCCTATAACTATACTTGTAGGGGTATTTCTTTATATATTTTTGTATTCAGCCATTTGTAAATAATGAAACAATAATGTAGTTAAATTTTATTTATTCCTCTCATTTTAAAGATATGAATAATCAAAATATTTATATATTATAATTGATTGTATTATTAACGATAACAATACAATCATTGAAAGTGCTTTAGTATATATCACTTCTTTTATTTGTTGAGATATGCACAACTCTTATTTTCTCTATTGTTATTAATTTTGCATCTAATTCATGCAGTGAAATGATGATAAAATTGGGATATTCTAATAATATGGGGGGGTGCGTGTGTGCGTGTACGTGTATATTCATGTTTTTGTGATTAATGATTTATGTTATTTTCATTTTCATTTTAAAATGAAATCTAGATTGGACATTGACACATTTCCATTGTCTAATCACATTCCTAGGGATAGTTTAAGGATCGTTACCAGACAATGTGACCATGTCCCCATAGTTGATGAAATAAGACAGAAGCAATTGAACTAAGGGCTATGATTTTTTTTTATGGTAACAACATTCTCCATAGAAAGTCTTTAATATAAGATCATGTGGGAATTTTCATGCTTTTTATAAATGAATACAAAAACCCTAATTTTTAGGCTCGATTAGATTGATTGCTTGAAGGACTTTTGGAATTTGGTGAAGAAGAGAATATAGTAAACAACCAATATGCATTTATTTGTATACTTTTTTGTGATCATGTTGGGTTGCATTGACCTGACCGCATAATAATGGCATAAACTTTTGGTATCATTTTGGACTTTTTATTAACTCAATGTAACCTTTTGAAGTTCCATGGTGCTTAGTTTTTTTATTTGTTTAGTTCACCAATAAAGATGAGGAATTTTGAAGCTAATTGGCATTTTTGTCAAAACTAAGCGACAAGACATATAGCGAACATCAAGTGTTTAAAATTGATTTTAAGTATAGATCTCCTACCTTTGGACCCATCAATGAAAAATTCGAGTGTGGTCTACACATAAGTAGAATCACAATTATTATTATTTTTATTATGCCCATCAATTGAGTTTGGATTATCAAAGCAAAGAGATTAGTTTGAATGTACATATCATTTTAATTTGTTTTTTCACCTAGAAACTCATTTTTTTAATAGTAATTCCTTGTTGAGACATATTCCTAGTTGATAGCCAAATAGATTTCAACAAGAGACAAGCAATCTACATTCAGGAATCAAATGATGAGTAATTTTAATGCTTCATCTAGATTAGTGATTTACCACAAGGTTCTTCAATATTACTTGGGCAATCAATAAATTTATTTGATAATGTTAGTGATAAGTTATAGTAGAAGGGATAGATTAGAGATTGGTGGTAGAGAAAATCTCTATTACAATGTACTCAATGCATTCTAAATAGACACACTTTGCAGACATATTTGGTGTTACATCTCGAGTAGCAAGGCCATTGCATCATAGTTTTGGTACTACTATTGAGTTATTCATGTTAAATGGGGTCGAGACATAAAGACCACTAGAATAGTTGTTGTATCAAAAGAAGAGTGTGATTGACTACTCTCACGATCAATAGAATACATACCATCATCTTCATAAACTACAATTCTCTTTGAATGCAACTATACTCCCGACTCATGGGTGATTGGCTTAGGACCAAATTACTATATTATGAGTGAGTCATATGGTTACATGCACATTAATGTAACTTTGATCAATGGAGTTTTTGGATGTTATTTTATCTTTGTATTACCAATAATCATTCTCTTCTCTCTAATTTTTTGTTAGTATAGTTTGTGTTACTATAGCCAATGGAGATGTCTCTCAATAATTTGGTTACATGAACATTAATGTTGGTGCGTCTGCATATTCACACTTTTGGTATATAACTCTTTTTCAGTTTATTATGAGTAAGTCATATTGCAAAATGACAAAATTCAAACTTTATTTTTTTTCTTTTGATATTATTTTAATTGATGGAATGATTTTCAGAAAAATTTAGCTTGTCATTTTCACACCTCATAAAAGTTTATTATGAGTGAGTCATATTACTTATACATTCTGAAATTAATCATTTTTCTTATCCAAAATGCAAATAATGAATCTAAATAAAAAAGAGTCTCCAATCTTAATTGTAAGACATATAAGTTGGAAAAGAAATAAGATTTTCCTACCCAATACATCATTTTGATATTAAGAGGGATTCATTCATTCTAATTCAAATACTTTATTGATACAAATACTTTGTTATATTTATTGATTTTAGTTTCAAATTTATAATTGAGGATTTTTATAATGAAAGATAAAATCATCTATATAGCCAAATGTTTTAACAAAATTTTATAAACACAATTTAATCATTATATTAAAATATTGAAACTAGTGTATTAGCATGCACATATGAATATTTCTACTTATTTTTTAAGTATGGAATGTTACATCATGCTTCATGTATAAGTAATGTATTACAAATTAGGATAACTAAGATGAAGAACAAATATTTAATTTAGGTTATATATATATGGGTGGGTGTGTGTGTGTGTGTGTGTAACTATATAGATTTTGATAAAAAAAACTAACTAGTTTTAGAGAGATGTGATTTTCATCATCATCAGCTTGCATTTCTAATATTATAAGGGATTAGGGGTGAAAATATTTGAATATATCCTTGATATATCTAGAATATATTTTATATCCATAGTTACCGACACAGCACAAGGTAATATATATCATAGATACATTGATATAACATTCATATCTATGTATCCAGAAAAATAGTTTTAAAAAAGAAATATTCAAATACTTTCATGATATAAATACATATAAGTATATAACAAGATATATATATATATATAATTCTGACATATCTAGATTTATTTAGATATTTTTGACTTTATGATAATCAATAATTAAAATCAAATTAATTCAATATTAGTTATATATTATAATTTAATTTAAAATATTTTTATTTTTATTTTTATTTTTATATTAAATTGATTTGAATAAATAAAAATAACATATAATTTTATATTTGAATTATTAATTTACTACATCTTTAATAAATAAATAAAATATAGTTTAATATTATTTATATATTAAAATATAATTAAGATTTTATTTTTAATAAATTTGAATTGTATATAGATTTATATTAAAATAATGTTTGTACTCTTTATATACATCACTACAAGAAAAATCTCATATAGCTAGGGACATTCACTAGCTATATGGAAAATTTCCGTCGCTAAATGGTAAATAGCGATGGAATACCAATGGATCGTGTCCCTTTCTAAAGTACTTTTTGCTAAATTTTAGCTACGGAATTTTCCCTAGCTAAAAAATTGGCGACGAAAAATTTCCATGCTAAAAAAGAAAAAATTTCATTGCTAAAATAGCAAGATAAACGAAATATTCCATCGCTAAACAAAAATAACGATGGCTGAATCCCTAGCTAAAGTCCCTAGCATTAGAAAATTAGCGACGAAATATCCGTCGCTAATTTTTAATATTTTCCTAGCTAAATTAGCTTGGGAAATTTCCTTCTCTAAATTAGCGAGGGATTTTTCCCCTGCTAATTTAGCTAAGGAATTTTCCCTAGCTATTTTAATTTCAAAAATATTTACAGAATTTAAAAAATTATAAAATTTTTTAATTATTTAATTTATTATTTTAAAATCATATTGAATAAAAATTGAAACTATAAATAATTTATAATAAACAAAAAATAAAATCATTTAATATCTTATTCAAATTCAATATTTTACATAATTAAAACAAAAAAATAAAAAACTTTTATTTTTATTCATCAATGTATCTACCGACAGTGCATAAAGTATAATATATCCATTCATTGACGTTACTTTCTCTCCCCCTACTCATCTGATCATCATTTTTCTATTGTGACAAAGCTGTCCGAGTCACGGCACGTAATATCTAGTGAAACATCCTATCACTTATAGAAGCTTTGTATGAGGAACAATGCATTATCATATATGTAAGAAATTAAAACCACTCAGTCAAAGTAAATAAAAAAGTTATGTTTTGATACATATATAATCCTGTAGTATATATGTAAATATATACTAGCAATTCACGTATACATATATTACTACAGTAAATATACATATAAACTGAGTAGAAATATACTCAGTATATACGTATATAAAATACTACATTATTAAATGTACGTATATACTGACTTTATTCGTACGTATATATCTCAATAGGTGCTGTTACTGTTGCTCCCGTTGCCGCTCCTGCCACTGCTATCATTGCCACTCCTACCACTACTACCATTGCCACTGTTGCTGCCAATACCACTGCTGTTGTCGTAGCTGCCTCCGTCGCCGCTACTGCCAAAGTTGTCGCCGCCGCCGCTACTGCCGAAGCTGCGGCCACCGCCGCTACTATCGAAGCTGCGGTAGCCACCACTACTGCCGAAGCTGTTGTTCCCACCGCGGCCGATGCCGAATCAGTGGCTGCTGGCCGCCGCCGCCCGCCGATCTCGTTGCCACCTATGCTGTTGCTGTCGTTGCACCTATGTTACCGCTGCTTTCGGTGCTGCCACTACTTTCTGTGTAGCTGCTGCTACCACCGCTTCTGCCATTGCTTTTGGTGCAGCCGCTGCCTCTGCCTCTTATGCCACCACTCCTATCGCTCCTTTTGGTGCAACCGCTACCTCTGCCTTTTATGACACCGCTCCTATCGCTGCCACTACCTCTCCCGCCGGTGCTGCTGCCGCTGCAGCCCCCGTTGATGCCGCCACCACCTCTGCTGCCACTGCCGTCGCTGCCACTGCTACTGCTGCTGATAATAGGCTTTTACATACCTATAATAGGCTAAAACTCTACCCAAAAATTTCAAAGCCACACAAATATTTTTCACAGATATATAAAAAATAGTTATTATAGACATGAACAAACACAAATTAAAGTTGATTGTCATACAACATAAACTAATATCTAATTCAATAATATAATATTTTATATTAAATTTAATAAAAACTGAAACTATAAATAAAAATATTAAATTAAACAAACAAAATCATTTAATAACTTATTCTAATACAATATTTTAAAAAAAATAACAAAAATTATATTACATCTTAGAAATCAATGTATCTGCCAACTATGTACAAAGTATAATCTATCAATGCATTAATGTTACTTTTTCTCATTTTGCTTCTCTGATCACCAACTTCCCGCTACGAAAAAGTTGTCCGAGTCACACTGCTTCATGTTTGCTGAAAAATCACTTCACTTATATAAGCTTCGTATGGAAAACAATGCAGTACCACATCTATAAGAAATTTTAAAACCACTAAATCAAATAAAAAAAATAAAAAAAAATTATGTTTTGATAAATATATATTACTATAGAAAAAATGTACATGTATACTAGCATTTCACTCGTACATATATTACTGCAGTATTTGTATCATAAATTGTAGTATTATGCGTACATGTTTACCAAGTATATTTATACTCAGTATATATGTACATAAAATATTGTAGAATTATATGTACGTATATACTACCTATATACATACATATATACACATTTGTTGTCGTTCCTGCTGCTCACGCTGTCACTGTTGCCCCTACTGCTACTGCCGCTACTGCCTCTGCAGCTACCGTTGTCGTTGCTACCACTACTTGCCACTGATGTCACTGCTACTTCCTCCGCTACCTCCACTACAGCCGCTACTGCCACTGCCGTTGTTGCCGCTGCTACCTCAGCTGGCGCTACTACTGCTGATGCTGCCGCCGTTGCCGCTGATGCTGCAGCTGCCTTCGCTGCCTCCACTGTAGCCGCTTTCCGCCGGTGCCACTGCAGCTGCTACAGCCCCCTACTGACGATGCTGTTGGTGCTGTTGCTGCCACTACTGCCGCAGGCCACTTCTTGCACCACTACAGCCACTACCATCACTGCCCCTGCTGCTGCCGCAGCTACCTCTGATGATAATAGGCTTTTACATACCTATAATAGGCTAAAACTCTACCCAAAAATTTTGGAGAAACACAAACATATTCACAGATATATAAAAAACAGTTATTATAGTCATGAACAAACAAAAATTATAGTTGAATGTCATACAGTTTCAACAAAATTTTAATTAAATAATTTAATATTTTCAAATTAAATTTACTAAAAACAGAAACTATAAATGAAAATGTTAAATTAAAAAAAAAATCATTCAATACTTATTCTGATACAATATTTTAAATAACTAAAACCAAAAAATAATAAAAATTATATTACATCTTATTAATCAAAGTATCTACTGATTGTGCATAAAGTATAATTTATCAATGCATTGACGTTACTTTCTCTCCCCACTGCTCATCCAATCACCAACTTTCCGCTGCGAAAATGCTGTCCGAGTCACGATGCTTCATATTTGTTGAAATATGTCTTCACTTATACAAGCTTTGTATGGGAAATAATGCAGTACCATATCTGTACGAAATTGAAACCACCAATCAATCAAAATTAAATAAAAAATAACTATGTTTTGATAATATATATTGGTGCAGTAAATATCTACATATATACTAGCATTTCACTCGTACATATATTACTGTAGTATTGTCATTTAAACTACAGTATTATGAATACATATATACTAAGTACATATATATACTCAGTATATATGTACATAAAATAATTTAGTATATGTAAGTATATACTGACTATATACGTACGTATATACTGCATTTGTTTCCGTTGCTATTGCTCATGCTATCGTTGCAACTCTTGCCACTGCTGCCACCTGCTGCTGGCCATTGCCACTGACGCTGCTGCAGCTGCTGCTGTCGGTGCTGCTACCGCAGCTGTGGGTGCTGCCGCTGCTGCTGTCGGTGCTGCTACCGCAGCTGTGGGTGCTGCCGCTTCTGCCACAGCCTACCGCAGCTGCACACTTCTGGCATTGCTGCCTCTTATGTCGCCTCAACCACTATGTCGGTGCTGTCGCCACTGCCACTTCCACCGCCGCCGCAACTGTCCTTCGGCTGCTGCTGTCGATGCTGTCGCTGTTGCTTCTGCCGCTTCTGCCACTACTGCCACTTCTACCACAAATGCCACACTACCGCCGCTACCGCTGATGTTGCTAATGTTGCTGATGCCGTTGATGTCTTCTCAGCCGCTACTACCCGCTGATGTTGTTGATGCCGTTGATGTCTCCTCAGCAGCTATTACCACTGTTGTCGCCACTACCGCTTCCGACACCATTGCCGCCACAACCTTCGCTACCATCTCTGCCACTGCTGCCGCTACTAGCTATAGGCTTTTACATACATATAATAGACTAAAACTTTACTCAAAAATTCAGAGACATAAAACATATTCACAATATATAAAAAATATTATAGACATAAACAAACACAAATTAAAGTTTATTGACATACAGCTTCACCAAAAATCCAAAAGATGTCCAGTAATTAAGTTTAGAGATAAAGAGAGTGCAAAAATAAAATCTTTTAGAATAATAAAGATAAGATAAGCTAGTCCTCTTTTTGATAAAGCTGCAATCGGTAAATATGGGACCCATGCATTAGAAGGACCGTAGTAATGTCTGAATGCTTTGAATCAGAATTTTTTCTTCTCTCACATAATGTGTCCTACAAAGATTCATAGTTTGGTTAATCAGAAAAGCAAAGAATAAAATCAAAATAAAGAAAAAATTAAAAAACTTGCAAAAAATATGATAATTATTTACTATACATAGACAAAAATAAATAATAGTTTAGAAATAATTCTCATACTCAATCATCCTCATAATTTGTAGGACATGCTAGCCTCTCCTGCGAGGATTCGTAGCTGGATCTCAGAATGCTATCTGATGCGCCAATGCCATTAACTGTGACTCCATATAAGACATTTGGTGTTGCATTGCTTTTTTAATTTCTTTAATTTCTTGGATTTCTTCCATCAATTATATGGAAGAAATGCTATCTAATTTCGATATGCTATGAGATGGTACTAATTCTACAACATGATGTAATATACTAGATGAATTTGGTTCATTTATGTGTCCATATCCACCTCCACCACGGCCAGGTCCTTTAGGACCATCTACTTTATAAAATAAAACAAAGAACAAACAATAGAGATATGATGAACAAGCATGCATCTTCGAATAATTTTATATATCTATACATATAGTTATGTATAGGTATAGATATAGTAAAATATATTTTTGAATACTAATATATACAAATGATATTAAATATAAGTTATACATTATATATTTAAATATAGTTATGTATAAAGCTTTTATAGTAATACATATAATAAGATACAATTATTTATAATTATATGTTATTATACATATAGTGTATATAGCTATAAATATTTTATATAGTTATACATATAGTTATATATAGATATATTCATACAAATAGTTATATATAAATATATAAAGTTATAAATAAATATATAGATTGACATATATGTATACATACTTACAAATATAGTTTATATATTTATATAAAGTGTTATATAGTTATATAATTATTTATATATAGTTATACACATATAGTTAAATATAATGTTGTATGTTATTAAACATGTAATTATAAATATAGTTACATGTGGTTATACATATAGTTACACATATAGTTATACTTATATTTGTACATGTAGGTATATTTATTTATTTATATAATTATATATATCTGTACATATAGTTATGTATAGGTATAGATATAATAAAATATATTTTTGAATACTAATATATACAAATGTATATTAAATATAAGATGTAAATTATATATTTAAATATAATTATGTATGAAACTTTTATAGTAATACATATAGTCAAAGATAATTATTTATAGTTATATGTTCTTATACATTTGGGATCCAATGGAAAAAAGACACAAAACAAAAGATAAAAAAGTTCAGCTTGCAACAGATTAGAACAAAATAAATGTGATCTTGTATTTCAGGCATGCAATATATAAATTTAAATACAATTTGAATCCCCCTGAAAACAAATGATTTCATCCACATAACAGAACAAAACTCAAGTAAAATAGGCAAAGATTAGATCCACAACCAGATATGTCAACAAAGTTTGCCTCATCCTGCTTAAATTTTTTATGACTTGCTGGCAATGTAATTGGAAAGCCAATCAATACCCTCGTACAGGCCCTCGCCAGAGGCAGCACAGGTGCTCTAAATATGCCAATGGCATTGGAGAAGAGAGTGAAGTTCTAGCTTGTCAGTAATTTCAGCTGCATTCATCACATTAGGAAGATCTTGCTTATTGGCAAACACCAGCAAAACTACATCTCGAAGCTTTTTCTCATTTAGCATCCTATGCAACTCATCTCTAGCTTAAACTACTCGATCTCTATCATTGCTGTTTACCACAAATATGAGACCTTGGATATTTTGGAAGCAATTCCTCGAGAAAGGGCGAATCTTGTCTTGATCCCCAACATCACATACAGTGAAATTGATATTTTTGTATTTAACAGTCTCTACATTGGAGACAATAGTAGGAATTGTGGTGACAATTTCACCAAGCTTCAACTTATACAGAATGGTTGTCTTTCCGCCTGCATCAAGACCTAGTATCAAAATCCTCATCTCCTTGTTGGCAAACAACCTGCTGAACAGCTTTGTTAATGTAAATCCCATTTCTTCCACTAAATCTCAAATCCTTTGTCATATCGCAATAAGGAGATTTGATGAGAAAAAGAAACAAAATTAATAGACCTCGAGAGATGGTCACTAGAGAGGGAGGTCAACCTCTATATGTTCTTAAACCTATAGTATGCATAATTAAAAAAATAGTTATATATAGTTAAACATATAATTATATATAGATATATTCATACAAGTAGTTATAAGTAGTCACATAATTATATACAAAGTTATAAATAAATATATAGATTTAATTATATGAATACATATATGTATATATAGATACAATTATAATTATATTTAATTATATAGTGTTACATAGTTATACAAATATTTATATATAGTTATACAGATATAGTTATAAATATGTATGTAGTTAAAGATATAGTTATATATAACATTTTTATAGTTATACATATAGTAAACTACAATTATATTTAGTTATTATTATTATACATATGATATATTTTGTTAAAAATATAGTTATATAGAATTACTCATATAGTTATAAAATATTATATAGTTAAAAAAATAATTATATATAGTTATTAATATAGTTATAAAAATAATTTACATAGTTACAAATATAATTAAATATAATTATAAAGAGTTTTAGATAATTATAGACATATTTATAAATAGTTATCATATACTATCATAACAACACACTCTCAAATGCCTAATTGAATTACACCACTATAGAGAAAGAACTTGTATAAACAATCTTTTCTTTTGGCAAGTTAATATTATATCTAGTGGGAACCAAAGTCATAGTATATACTAAATATTCTATAATCAAATATTTAATAAACAAAAAAAAATATCAAGCCTAGATTGATTTGATGGATTTTACTATTACAAAAGTTTGAACTAGAGATATTAGATAACAAATGTACAGATAATCAAAATTTAAAATAGCTTATCAAGACTAGGAAAAAGAAGATAGAAGAGTTGTTGAAGAAGATATTAGATAGATTTTTTTATTTGAACAAATTATATTATTGAATGAAAATATAACTCCATGGTAAGTAGTATTGAATGAACCTTATCATTGCAAGTAGTACTCTGATCAAATTATGAGCCAAAGTATTATAGATGAGAGATTAGTAGTATCTTGCAATAATATCACTTTTTGCTCCTGCTCTCACGAATTTGTGGAACATGTTAATAATTATGTGCTCAAGTATTTTTATTCTCATAATTAATGTTGATATTTACATATATATGCATAAATATACATGTGCATATACACTGACGTACACACACACACACATTTATACATCCATATACATTACTATACATTATATATCACAATACACAATTTTGTACTTTTGTATATATTCACACATGTATCTACATTTTCAAAGTAGTGTGTATATAGTATGCATGCATATACTACTGAACACCCACACAACCACACACATATATCTATATACATAATGTATTTTTAAAGTTACACATGAAACTATTATGTGTGTGTGTGCGTGTGTGTGTGTGTGTAAATGTATTTAAAATATTATGATTTTGAAAATTTAATTAAAGTAAAATATTATATATTGTACACAATTTATAATTTAATTATAAATTCTTTATATTTAAATTAAATTTGTGTGTGTGTATATATGCATGTGTGTGTGTGTGAAGCATATTAATACATAAAAAAAATTATAAATTAGCTATATGAGCTTATATTTTATTCAAATAGTTGTTTTTTAATATTTATATTAAAATAACTATCAAACTATGTATAAATATAACAACATATATTTAATATACGTACATACATATATATATATATATATTTGTATGAAAATAATTAATGA